>QRFJ01004480.1:51154-78117 GCA_006176705.1 Cocos nucifera
GATAGAGATCACGACATATCCCATTACCATATGGAATTGAACCTAACTGGATCACACAAACAAAGGTTTGGATCTGAATATCTTCAATTAGACTAACCTAGTTCAATTGATTTGAATAAGATTTAATTAAGTTCAAAGAAATCGTGCTAGTACACGATTGAGCCTAATGTTCTCCTTTAATAATCATTAAAGCTTGTCTCAACTAAGCCAAATGCGTTTGGGCTCACTCAGAAATATTTACTTGGTCTGACTGGAGCTTGTCCAAGTCAAAAAAGGGTTGTCTTAATTTATGAGATAAATTTGAGACAATAATTATCATTTTTCATCACCTACTAAATCTTGTCCTTGCACTTTGGTCAAATATTGACCTTTAACACTTAGACATCTGCCCATGTGTCATGCACCCATAGGAGAGAACTTTGACCCTTGTCCCCTTGCTAAAAGGTACATAGATAAAGGTGCATGCCTCCTAAGGAGGCGTGCACCCCATGTGGATAAGGATTGGAGTTCCATACAGATGGAACTCCAGTTGCTTTAGGGAGTCAACCTAGATGGCACCAAGGAGTCCTATTTGACCCAGTCTTAGTGCCATCTAAGGAGAGTTTTGAGGGACTCTAATCTGATTAGATCAGATGATGTCATCCCACCAATCAGATTTAGATTTGATTGCACAAAGGATCATGATTGATTGGAATGATGTGGCACTGCATGGCATAGTAGGATTTATAAAAACCCTGTCTGTGCCTAGATTGAGTGAGTTTCTACCTTAGCCCATGCCACATCGCCCCTCTCTCTCCTTCATGCCACCCTCTAGTTCTCTCTCTCCTCTCCATGCCCAACAGGATTTGGCCATAAGTTAGGTGTGATCCAAGCAAGTGCAAGGCAACAAGAAAGGAAGAAGGCAGCACTGCTACAAGAGACAATGTCTAATCTTCAAAAATCATTTTGAAGACCTTCAAGATTAGATCCAAATCTAATTTTTGGAGGATAGATTGAGAAGAAAAAAATCTTCAGATCCCATCCTAGTGGATAATAGTAGATGTCAGGCACTTGCGTGGCTACATCCAGAACCTCAGGCAAACATCGAGATCATCACAGGGTAATAGGATTACCCATAACAAAGATATGATTAAATTAGATTTAATTTAATTTTATTTTTTTATTAGATCAACAAGATCATATCTGAAGAGTCTCAAATTTGATTAGGATCTTAGAGAAAATTTTTTGAAATATCCTTCTTGATCTAATCAGATCTGAATGAATCTGACCCGAGAAATCAGGGTTTCTTCCTTCACCCATTAACCCAATGTGTTATGATTCATGTCATAGGATCTTCAATTTACAATCCTAGAACCTAATCAAACAACTTCTTAATTCTTAATTAAGTTTTGGGCTGAGGGTTGGGGTTTGGCTTTTTTAAAATAGTTTTCATGTTTGTAAAATAATTTTACAACATAGTTCTATCAACCAAGTTGCATGTTTGATTTATAATCAATATGCAAGTAACATAAATATGAATCTACTTTAGATCTAATCTAAATAGGTTCATGTAATTAAAACAGTTTTAATAATAATCGATCATAAATCTTCCTAAATCAAATCTAACATATTTATGAAGATTAAAATTAGATTAAAATATTTTTAATCAGATCAAAAAAAAATTTAGATCTAATTTAAAATTTTATGATCAATATTTTAGATCAGTACGTACTAGGATAACCTATTCACTATAAAGGATAAATCTTACAGCAGGACAATCTTATGGCAGTCCATGTAATCTAAAATATTTTATTTTTAGATCTAAAATTATTCTAAATCTATTAAATTATAAATAAAATTAGATTAAATCTAATAAATTTATGATTAGAGTCAGATCATCATGAACTAGGACAACCTATTCACTATAAGGGTTAAACCTTATAGGAGGACAACCTTATGGCAGTTCGTGAGATCTAAATTTTTTTTTTTAATTTTAAATTTAATAATTAGATTATAAATTAGATCTAATCTAAGAAATAATCTAAATATGTACAAAAATCGTGCAATAACAATCTTGCTCTGATACCAATTGAAGGAAATGAATCTAGCATTTTATAGGTAAATCTTGAAAATTTTTCAAGATCTTGCAGCGAAAGACTTAAATAAATTAAATATTTATTTAAATAAATATATAAATATCTAGATCTTAGATCTATTATATGATCAAAGTATGATATTAAATCAAAAATTAAAATCAAATAAGAATGTAAAAGGTTGATCAAATCAACCTAGATCAACACTACATCAAATATAGGTATGAAGTTAATAGATCAGATCTATTACCTGACCAAGTTAGATATTCTAACTTGCTGATCTAAGCTTGAGAATGAAGTCATGAGCTGCACACACATCCAGCCTCTAGGAGTCGTCCACACGAGCCTACGATCTCTGATCTGATGTCCGATGCAGGAATCAGCATAACAGGCTAGTATTGTGCTGATCCTTCTTCGACGGTCAATCCGATACTTTCTTCTTCAAAATTTGGACTCTTTAAAATATGAGAAGGAAGATGAGAGCTTACTAATCTAAGACTCTCTCAGAAAAAACTCAAAAAAGGAGGAGAGATTGAAAATAAAATAGCCCTAGAAGAAGACCCTCTTCTTCTTCTCTTTTCTCTCATCTAGATACCTAATTTAGTGCCTATAGAACCCCCACACCCAAGGATCCTCATCCTTTGATTTTTGCACACCCCAAACCTCTCACAAAGCTCTATATTCCATAAAAAAGTTAGAATAAAATTCATCTAATAAATAGAAGAAAAGAAGAGTCCAAGTTAGATCAAAATCTTAGACTAGGAATATCCAAACATGGGAAGTTGTTGGGATGTCCAACTCTTGGGTGCCTCCTCCATAATTATTTGCATGGATCAGCAAGGGAGGGCACACAAAAAAGGAGATTATTTTCATGAAATAAGAGAGCAATCAGTTAAACAAGGGGGCGACACTTAAGGGAAGGTGTTTTGGTCAATAAGGATTCTATCTCATAGAATCCTAAGCAAAACTAACTCCTCTTTCGACTTGATTTTCCAACAAATTTCCCTATGAGAAAAGGAGGAGAGAAAGAGAGCATGAGAGGACATGGGAGTGGAGAAATTTCACGTAAGAAATAAAACAAAATAGGCATGGGGCATGAGGATTAAGTGGCGCAAGTGATAGGGAGTCCTAGTCACACTAGGACTCCTATTTTAACTTGGTCAAACAAGATCTTTTAACCAAATAAAATTAAGATTAAACCAACCCAATTAAATAAAGCCCTAATCTATTTAAGGACTTAATTAAATTAGATTTAATTCTAATTTATTTTCTAATCAAATTAAAAAATTAGATTAATTCGAGTTCTAGTTAGACTAGGACTAGTTCTTTCTTGCACTTGGCTTATCCAATAAACCAATTGAACTTGATCCAATCAAGCCCAAACCAAATTTAATTAAATTATATTTAATTAGACTTAATCTTAGTTTATTATATTAATTAAATTAAGCTAATTAATAATCTAATTGCTAATTGATCCTCCTACAACACTTGCACTAGGTTAAACACCAATCGTATTGATTGTCTAATCTTAGAATGATTCTTAATCATTGATAAACCATCCGATCAGATCATTAGCTCTAATGTGTGTGACCTCATAGGTCTGAACCTATGCCAGTAGTATAGGAATAAATTTTTATACCAATCGAAATGATCATCTAGCAATGATACTCGATGATCGGATAGATCGAAGGTGTAGAACACCATCCTTAGAACCCATGTGGATATGGTTTCCATATAATTCATCCCCTTGACCACAATGCTCGTAGGATATCTCAGAGTTTAACTATTAACTCTGATCAGGTTGTCCACATTGTATTTCAAAATATCAAATCCATCTAATGGATTATCCTGGCCAAGGTTTTGCTATATTGAAATACAGTGATACATTCTTCTCCAACTCTTGGAGTAGTCAATTCCATTTTGATCACACTCCGACTTTGTAAGTACTTGACTGTACCTAGAAGCCTTCTATTACTGAATTAGAAATTTAATTAGTCCAATACCAATGTATAGTGAGTTGCTTGCAAGTCACTAAGGTGATCTAAGGTCTAAGGGATACTTATACCTATATCCCATCAGAGACATTCTCGATAGTATAATGCTCTGGAGTTGGTCACGTTCAATAATGATGTACCCCTACATCTCATGTGTATGCCATACCAGTGTCTCCACACTCCTTAGTTAAGAGGATAATCAACCTATATGGCATATAGTGACCTATGCTCGATAGACACTGTTATCCTAATTTATAGCCTATCATTTGATCATGAACAAATTTAAGGACTAATCGATAAATCCTCTCTTTATTGAAACTAAACAGTCCTAAAGACTTCATCACAACAATGGAGTTCATTAGAAGATGTAAATTTATGATGAAAAAGATGCCAAAATATTTTTATTAATTAATAAATCAATTATAATTATAAAATAGCTCAATTATCAATAGGCTGATGATTGATTTTGGGACATAATTTTCAATAAAAATAAACTGAAAAGGATATTAAAACTCTTCGATCTGACTGAGAAGGGGAATACCTTTCTGATGAGTTTCTTACATATCTAAGAGAGAATGGAATTCTCTCCCAATAGACTCCTCTAGAAACACCATAGTATAATGGTATGCCTAAAAGGAGGAATCAAACTTTGTTAGACATGGTTCGATCCATAATAGATCTTATCAACTTATCGACATCCTTCTGAGGATATGCACTCAAATCAGCTTGCTATCTATTAAATAAGATTCTAAATAAGTCTATAATTAAAGGTCCATATGAGATATGGACAGGACGTAAGCCAACACTTTCACACCTTAAGATCTAGGGGTGCTTAGCTTATGTGAAATGGTTAATCATAGATAAACTTGGACCTAGGTCTGATAAGTGCACATTCATAGGATACATAAAAGAGATCAAAGAATTTATTTTCTACCATGTTGATGAATAAAAAGTATTCGTCAGCCTTAAGATAATATTTTTAGAAAAGAAGTTTCTAGGTGAAGGAACTATTGCTTTTAAGGTTGAACTTAATGAAGTTCAACAGGTAGAAAGACCAACACTAGTAGCTGAACCTGAATTGAATTTGATTAAATCAAATCTGAAGACCAATGTACCTGCACTATTAAGGTGATCCGATAGAGTACCACATCAATTGGATAGATACTATGATTTCTTGATCTGAGATAGTGATCCTATCAAACTCAAGGTGAACGATGAGGATTCGATCACCTATATGGATGCAATGCAGAGATCTGATTTTAAGAAATGGCTTGAGGCCATAAAATCCAAGATGGAGTCCATGAAGGTCAATGATGTGTGGACATTGGTTGACCCACTCGAAAGGGTTAAATTCATTAGGTGTAAATGGGTCTTCAAAAGGAAGAGGGGTACAGACGAGAAGGTGGAGACCTATAAAGCCCATCTAATTGCTAAGGGGTATCATCAACATTATGGTATTGACTATGATGAGACATTCTCCCCTGTGACAATGCTCAAATTCATTCGGATAATGCTTATGATAGCTATCCATCTAGATTAGGAGATCTGATAGATGGATGTGAAGATTACTTTTCTGAATAGAGAGCTGATCGAAGAGGTGTATATGACACAACCTGAAGGATTCACATCCATAGATGAGTCCAAGGTGTGCAAGTTTTAGTGATCTATTTATGGATTGAAGCAAGCATTTCGAAGTTGAAACATGTATTTTGATAAGAGGATCAAAATATATGATTTCATTAAGAACGAAGAAGTGCCCTGCATTATAAATGGGCAAATGGTCCAGTAGTGGTATTCCTTATCCTGTATGTGGATGATATTCTCTAAATCGGAGATGACATCCCCGCACTATAAGGAATAAAAGTTTGGTTATCATTTTAATTCTCTATGAAGGACTTGGGTAAAGCATCTTACATTCTAGGAATGAAGATCTATAAGGATAGATCTAAGAGGATGCTTGGGTTATCTCAATCCATATACATAGAAACTATGCTGAAGAGGTTTAGCATGGAGAATTTCAAAAAGGGCTATCTTCTGATAGGCCATTGAATTTCTCTCTAAAAGGATTATCTGGCAACAACTGAAGAGAGAGCGTATGAGTAGAGTCCCATATGCTTTGATAGTGGGATATATCGTGTATGCCATAACATGTATGAGACTAGATGTGGTATACTCACTAGAAGTTATGAGTAGACACCAATCTAATCTAGGAGAGAATCACTGAAAAGTGGTGAAAGCCATCCTTAAGTATTTAAAAAATATTAAGGACCAATGATTGGCTTATGACGAATCAGATTTGAAACTTACGGATTTTACTGACTCCAGCTTTCAATCTGATCATAATTAAGCAGAAGCAAGTTGGTTTATATCTTTATCTTAAATGGTGTAGCCATCTACCAGAAGAGTTTCAAGAAGAATACTGTGGCAGACTCTGTTTGGCAAAATACATCGCAGCATCAGATGCCATGAAGGAAGCTATGTGGCTGAGAAAATTCATCATCAAGCTCAAAGTAGCACCATCACTTGATGGATCAGTCCTTCTTTATAATGACAGCACTAGTGTCATTGCTCAGAAGAAGGAACTGAAAGCACACCAGTGGACCAAGTATATACTGCACCGCTACCACCTGATCTAGAAGATTATGGATTGAGATGATATTGACCTTTAGGAGATCAACAGAAAGGATAACCTAGCCGCTCCCTTCTCTAAGGCCCTGGTGATAAAAGAGTTCATGTTAGATATATGTGTGCCCTAGAAGCCAGAATTGGCTGACACTTGTAATACACTTCTAGGAGCAAAATTATAATTTTGACTATAAATAATAAAATAGGTTATTTTCTATCATAAATGTATATCTAGTATCTATGATACATCCCTTGAGTTAATGGTAATGATAATTCTTATTTTTAAGAGTTAAAAATTTAAGATAAGAATTTTCATTATTAACTCATAAAATGCTTTTGACTGTAGGATCATTATGAGGATGGTGATTGATCCAAAAGGTTGGTGTACAATCACTTTTTTTTAGTAGATGAGTCTTGAGTCTACGATGTAGAGACACCTGAGCGAGAGTATAGGTACTCGTTAGAGAATGAGGGCACTGAGCGTGACCACCTCGAGCAGTCATAAGGAAGTCTACCTTCTCGTCGATGACTAGCTCGAAGCTATAGTGGTGTGTTTGGTTCTTTGACCTGAGGTGCATTGGTAGTTCACCTTGAGGGTGTTATAGTTCAACTATACCATGACTCGATCTCGTAGCCATTCAGAATCCTGAGGTGTATGTTGGCTATAGCATGTTCATTGTAGGAATTGTATTGCTCCAAGAGAGAATCTATCTACCTCTGTAGATGAGGAGCAGCCCTATGATGATCATGATAATCAAGTCCATAAGCCCATAACCATGGTAGAGTAAAATAATAGAAAGGATTTCTATTAAGATTTTTATATCGGACTTGAATCAAATGATTAAATCATATAACAGAAATTAGGGTTTGACGAATTCACCTTAACCCTAATCTGATCGGGGCTCAAGATAGAAGAACATAATTACATAGGTAGCTGCATCGAGAGGTTCATTTTCAATTTTGATGGATTGCCATCATATACTGCTAGATGTCACTGGTGGATTTTGGGAGCAATTAGAATGATTTGGATGATCGATCTATTAGATCTGAGTGCCTTAGAAGCTAAAATTGGATGACACTTGTAGTACACTTCTAAGGGCAAAATTATAATTTTGACTATTAATAATAAAGTGGGTTATTTTCTATCACATAAGTGTATTTAGTGTCTGTGATACATCCCTTGAGTTAGTGATAATGATAATTCATATTTTTAATAGTTGAAAATTTAAGACATGAATTTTCATTCATTAACCCATAAAATGCTCCTGACCGTAGGATCATCATGAGGATGGTGATTAGTGTACAATCGCTTCTTTATAGTAGATGAGTCTTGAGTCTATGGTGTGGAGATATCGGAGCTAGAGTATAGATACTCGTTAGAGAATGAGGGCACTGAGCGTGACCACTTCGAGTAGTCATAAGTCTACCTTCTCGTCGATGACTGACTCGATGCTGTAGTGGTGTGTCTGGTTCTTTGACCTGAGGTGCATTGATAGTTCTCCTTGAGGGTGTTATAGTTTGACTACACCATGACTCGATCTCCTAGCCATTCGAAACCTTGAGGTTTATGTTGGCTATAGCATGTTCATTGTAGGAATTGGATTGCACCAAGATGGAATCTATCTATCTCGGTGGATGAGGAGCAGCCCTATGATGATCATGAGAACCAAGCCCATAAGCCGAGGGCCACGGCAGAGAGTGAAATAATAGAAAGAATTTCTATTAAAGTTTTCACATCAAACTTGAATTGAATGATTAAATCATATGATAGAAATTAGGGTTTGACGAGTTCACCTTAACCCTAATTTGATCGGGGCTCAAGATGGAAGAACTTAATCATACAAGTAGCTGCACCAAGAGGTTCATTTTTAGTTTTGATGGGTTGCCACCATATGCTGCTAGGTGTCACTAGTGGATTTTGAGAGCAATTAGAATGATTTAGATGATCGATCATTCTAAGTTGTCTGAATCAGAAAAGTTCTGATCCATCAAAAGAAGTTTCGATGATGTCGATGATGGAGATCATGACATATCCCATTACCATACAGAACTGAACCTAACTGGGTCACACAAACAAGGGTTTAGATTTGGATATCATCAGTTGGACTAACCTAATTCAATTGATTTGAATAAGATTCAATTAGGTTCAAGAAAATCGTGTTAGCACATGATTGAGCCTAACATTCTCCTTTTCCTATCTTAAAAGTTGTCTCGACTGAGCCAAATGAGTTTGTACTCACTCAAATATCTTTACCTAATTTGATCGGAGCTTGTCCAAGTCAAAAAAGGATTGTCTTAATTTATGAGATAAATTTGAGACAACACCTACCATTTTTCATCACCTGCTAATTCTTGTACTTTGACTTGGTCAAACATTGACCTTTGACCCTTGGACATCTGCCCATGTGTCATGCACTTATTGAAGAGCAGATAGGGGCTGGTCCCCTCTCTTGAAATTGGAAAGAAGGGGGCCCTCTCTTGAAATTGGAAAGAAGGGGGCACACACCTAGGATGGCGTGCGCCCATGGATAGGGATGCTGGAGTCCCATATGGATGGGACTCCAGGTTACTTATTGGATTCAAACTAGGCAACCCTCACCTATAGACTTTGACCAATCTTAGGCACCACCTTAGGATGAATCCATGGGTCTCTCATCCCACCAATCAGATTTAGATTTGATTAAATGAAGCAACGCGATTGGCCGGAGTGATGCAGCACTGCATGGCGCAGCAGAGTCCATAAATAGACCATATCTGCGCCCACTTTCATGAGTTGATCTAAGCCACGCCCCAAGGCTGTCTCTCTCCCTTCACCATGCCACCATCTTCCCCTCTCCCTCCTCTCCACGCCCAAGAAAGTTGGGTTCTTCTGATTAGTGCAAGCCAAGCAAGAAAGGCTGATGAAAAAGGAAGAAGGCAGCGCTGTTGCAGAGATGATGGGTGATCTTCCAAAGAAGTTTTGAAGATCATCCAAATCAGATCTAGATCTGATATTTGGAGAAAAGAAAGAGAAGGAGAAGATCTCTAGATCTAGCTTGAGTGGATACCGATAGAGGCCAGGCGCTTGTGTGGCTAGATTCAGAACCTCAGAGCTTCTGCAGGATCATCAATGGGTAATTAGATTACCCAAGATCAAGGTAAAAATTAATTTAGAATTAATTTAGTTTTATTTTTTTAATTATCAAATCATAAATTAGATCTAAAAAGTGTCAGATCTAATCTAGATATTAGAGAAAAATTTTTGAAATATGCCTCTCGATCCAATCAGATCTGAACGAACCTGATCCAAAAAATCAGGATTTTCCTTCAACTGGTATCAGAGCCAGGTTCTTATAAATTTTTTTTAGATCTAATTTAATTTGATTAATTTATAATTTCAGATATCACATGAGATATGATTAGATCTAAAATCAAAAAATTAAAAAATTAAAATAAATTAATTTAGATCTAATATATATGAGATGCATAACTAGACTAGGAATAGAATTATTCTATGTGTAGTCTAGTTTGATCATAATTTTTTTTGATTAAAAGTGATTTTTAGATCTATTTACTTTCTATTTTTTGATATTATAAATGTTATAATCAGATCTAAAAATAGAAAATAAAATAAAATAAATTATTCTTATGAGATATGATAGTTGCATGTTTAGACTAGTTGTAGAATAGTTCTGCAAATAGGTCTAGATTAAATTTTATTTGACATGATCGAATTCAAATTTAATTTTTTAGATTATTATGAAATAATTTAGATCTGAAAAATATGCATGCATGATATATGTGATATATACAAAATAAGTTTTAATTAGATCTATCTTTTATATGAGATATATGCTTATATCTAATTTATTTTTGTAGATTAGTTGTATTTCTGATTAAGGCGTTCCCCTTGGCCGTCCGGTCATAAGAACAAAGTAGAGCTTAAAGACCCTCTCCTCCCATCCGATGGGGTATTCTTATGATGTGTAGGGGTGCTGTGTGTTCATCCTTAATCAAAAATTGAAAACTTACTTTCTGCAAAACTCTAGATCCTGAAATCCTAGGTTTACATGTTTTGTTTAAAAACCCAAACTTAATTAAGAATTAAGTTTGTGAAATATCAATTAGGTCTAAAATTGATAATTTTATATCTAAGACATATTCATAAATCTAGGTTCGGACTTGGGTAGCTTAATTAGGTCTAGCGGTTGATCAAACCGAATCAAGAGTTGGTTAGATGGGATCAACACTACTTAAATTGACCAGCCTAATAGGATTAAGTCTGGGTCAAGATCGAGTCACGTGAGTGATCGATCAAGTTAAGACCTAATTAGGCTCAGTGGTTAGAGTTTGGATTGTAGGCTAATCCGATTGATTCTGTCTCAACAATTTGGTGTCTAAGGTAAGTTTGGCAGATATGACCGACTAGTTTTTAATTGGGAGCTACTCAACTCGTATGTGTTCTTGTCGAGTTAATGGCATATCCCTTCCATCGGTCTCACTTACCTGGCCATGTTTGTTGACTCAATTCTAATCTGAGGTGGTCAATAATCCAAGCTAATCCATGCCACTAGGTTAGTCATAATGGTTATGACTATGTCAAGTCTAGTTTAATGAGACCTAAATCAAATCTCCCTAAGAAAAGATTAAGTCAAAGGTCTTCCACCATTGTAGATGTGCGAGCCCTTCTCTGGATTGATTATTCTTGGTTGGTTATAGTGGCTTAGTTGCACCGAAAAGACGCAACCATGTCTATTGGGCATTGGATGCTATGGGCTGAAGGATGAATTGGGCTCAATATTTTGGATACAGTGAAAGACTCAATTAGAAATCCAATCTATGCAAATGGTGGGTCTAACATAACTAAGGAGTGGATCAATATTCCGAACACGGTGAGATTCATGAATTAGAGATCAAGTTTGGGTGTACCATGATTAGAGAATCATTGAATAAGAGTTGTTCATCCATTGGCTAACCCATCACGAATAACTATTAGGTGAGGTGACGAGTAAGTCGGTGGGACCGCACCACCCACTAAAGATCAATAATCATGAAGATTTTTGCATCTCTATAGAGGGAGTGTAGGGATCCAAGAAAAAAGTGGGAGCTAATTTATTTAAAAATAAAATCCTTAAATAAATTGGTTAAGTCTTAATTACAATATCTAACTAGAAAGTTTGACTCTCTATAGGAAGATGTCTGCATCCAACCCACTAGCACAAATCCTGGACACCCATGTATTGGACCAGGACCAAATTACAAGGATTGGCTCCAGAACTTCAAAATCATTTTGGGTTCCAAGAAGTTAACTCATGTATTGGACCAGGACCCTCTCACCTTACCAGCTCGTCCATCCGCTGAATAGAAAGCGTCTCTGGATAAGTGGACTGACGAAGATAATAAGGCTAGATACTATATGTTGAGCTTGATGTCTGATGAGCTTCAGCTCCAATATGAAGATATCCGAACTGCTCACCAAATGTTGGCTCATCTATAGGAGATGTTTGGTGAACAGAGTCGCGCAGCCAAGTATCAAGTCACTAAACGACTATTCAAGGCTAAGATGCGCGATGGGCAGTCAGTCCAAGATCATTATCTGATGATGATCAAGGACTTAGAAGAGCTTGAGAAGCTCAGAGTGAGGTTGGACTTGGATCTACAGAATGACATAATTCTGCAATGCTTGACTGATGCGTATCGGCAGTTCATTATGAACTACCATATGCATAAACTTCAAAACTCCTTGGTCGAACTTTTGAACATGCTGGTTACTGCTGAGCTTTCCATGAAAGGTTCTAAAGGCTCAGTGCTTGCTATGGAACGGACCTCTTCCAAGAGAAAGTCTTTTGGAAAGAAGAAGAAGTCCACGAAAAAGCAAAAGATGGAAGGAGGAAAGAAGAAAAAGGCATAGCCAAAGAAGAAGGCCGCTGATAAAGGAAAGTATTTTCATTGCAATAATGACGATCACTGGAAGCGGAACTAGCTTACTTACCTAGCCACCCTAAAGAAGAAGGAGGCAGATCCTTCTAGAGGTATGCTCATTATTGAGTCTAACCTTATGGTTTTTTCTGCATCCAGTTGGGTGCTTGACTCTGGTTCTAGTGCTCACTTATGCACTTCTATGCAGGGTCTTGAGGATAGCAGGAGGTTGAAGGATGGTGAGATGATCCTACATATCGAAAATGGAGCAAGAGTTGCTGTCGTGGCCGTGGGAACATACCCTCTTCGACTACTATCTGGTTTAGACATAGTATTAAAAGACTGTTATTATGTGCCTGCAGCAAGCAGGAATTTGATTTCTATTTCTTGCCTTGCATTAGAAGGCTATGTAATTAATTTTCTTAAGGACCATTGTAACATTCTTTATGAAAGAAATAAAATTGCAAGTGGTTTCCTTATTAACGATCTTTATTAGTTACATGTTAATGTATCTATTTTTAACTTTGAGCAAAATGTGAATACCATAAAATCAAAACGTTCTAGGGATAGTCCTAATGATAGGTATCTATGGCACCTAAGATTAGGTCATATAGCAGAAGATAGGTTTAATAAATTGGAAAAAACTAGGCTATTGAGTCCATTAACTTCCGAGTCATATCCAATTTGTGAATCCTATCTTCATGGCAAAATGACCAAGCTCCCTTTTGTAGGACATAGGGAAAGGGCCACAGATCTTCTTGCCCTAGTACATACAGATGTGTGCGGCCTATTTGATGTGCCGGCTAGGGACAACTTAGTCTACTTCATAACCTTTACCGATGATTTATCAAGGTATGGGTATGTGTATCTTATGAGACACAAGTCTGAAGCATTTGAAAAGTTCAAAGAATTCAGACATGAAGTAGAAAAGCAAATTAGAAAACCCATTAAGGTTCTTCGATCAGATCGAGGAGGTGAATACCTTAGTTAGAAATTCTTGAACTATCTCAAAGAAAATGGCATAATCTCTCAATGGACTCTACTAGGAACACCTCAATTCAACAGGGTTTTAGAATGGAGGAACCGGACCCTATTAGATATGGTCCGATCCATGATGAGCTTCACAGACCTTCCCTAATTTTTCTTTGGATGAGCATAGTTTGTTAACTGCAATATATTTACTGAATAGGATTTTCTCTAAAACCATTCCTACCATACCGTATGAGATATTGCATGGTAAGAAACCAAGTCTGAGTCATGTCAGAATTTGGGGTTGTCCGACTCATATCAAAAGACAACAAGCGGACAAGTTAGACTTTAGGTCCTTTAGAGCTCGATTTATAGGATATCCTAAAGAATCATTAGGATATTATTTCAACATTTCAGAAGACCATAATGTGATTGTGAGTCGGCATGCCATTTTTCTTGAAAAATAGTTTATTCAAGATAATGACATTAGAAAGTAGATCATGCTCGAGGAGAAAGTCTTACAAGAGCAACGAGCTAAGGACACCATGGAACCAAATCAGGTTGAGCCAATACAATCACTACCTCCTCCACCTCGTAGATTGGAAAAAATTTTTCGTCCCCCTGAGAGGTACTTAGGTACTATTTCAATGAAAGTAGAGGAAATATTTCTCATAGCTAATGGGGTTCATGATGATGATCCCAAAACCTATGATGAGACGATATCAGATATCGACTCTGAGAAATGGTTAGAGGCAATGAAGTCAGAAATTGACTCGATGCACTCAAACCAAGTCTGAACCTTGGAAGACCCACCAGAAGATATAGTATCTATTGGATGTAAATGAATCTACAAGAGAAAGATTGGTGCAGATGGAAATGTGGAGACATTCAAAGCTAGATTAGTGGCAAAAGGATTATAGTCAATGCGTGAAGGCATTGACTATCAGGATACCTTTTCGCCAGTAGCTATGCTAAAATCCATCCACACATTGCTTGCTATTGCAGCTCTATTTCAATTATGAAAATATGGCAAATCGAACGTAAAAATGGCATTCTTAAATGGATATCTTGAGGAAGATATCTATATAGAATAGCCGCTAGGTTTCACATCCAGTGATACATGATCACAAGGTTTGCAAACTATAAAGGTCCATATATGGACTTAAGCAAGCATCTCGGAGCTGGAACACTCATTTTAATGATGTAATCAAAATTGTTTGGTTTCATCAAAAATGAGGAGGAAGCCATGCATGTTTTCAAAAAGGTTCAGTGGGAGCGCTGTTGTCTTCCTCGTATTGTACGTGGATGACATCCTCCTTATTCGGGAATGATATTCCCATGTTGACCATAGTTAAAATGTGGTTATCTAAAGAATTTCTCCATGAAAGGACCTAGGAGAAGCATCCTTTATTCTAGGAATTAAGGTCTATAGAGATAGACTCGAATAGGAGGATACTAGGACTTTCACAGAAGATGTACATAGAGGAAGTACTAAAGAGGTTTAGTATGGAAAAACTACTAAGAGGGGATTTAGTACCCTTCAGGACATGGCATTCATCTTTCCAAAGAAGATGTGTCCCAACACACCTGAGGAAAATTAGAATGCATGAACAAGATCCCTTATGCTTCAGCAATAGGGAGCCTCATGTATGCCATGTTATGTACACGACCTGATATAGCCCATGCCGTGAGTGTCACGAGCAGATATCAGTCAAATCCAGGTGAAGAACACTGAACTTCTATGAAATGTATCCTTAAGTACTTAAGAAGAACTAAGGATATGTTATTGGTCTTTGGTAATGGAGAACTCCAAGTCCATGGGATATACAGACTCAGACTTTTGTGTCCAATATAGATGATCGAAAGTCGACATCTGGGAGTCTATTTGTGTGCAATGGTGGAGCTGTCAGTTGGAAAGAGTTTCAAGCATAGACAGTGATAGCAGATTCCACCATGGAAGAAGAATACATCGCTGCGTCAGAAGCTACGAAGGAGGCATTCTGGTACAAAAAAGTTTGCTGCATGGAGATTGGAGTGATGCCATCAGATGCCATTCCTCTATACTGCGACAATACAATGTGCACCATAGCCCTTGCTAAGGAGCCAAGGTCTCACCAAAAATCCAAGCACATCGAGCGGCGATACCACCTCATCCGCAATTACCTCGAGAAAGGTTACGTCGAGGTCAAGAGAGTCGACTCCGCAAACAATGCGGCAGACCCACTTACAAAGCCATTGGGCCAGCAGAAGATCGAAGCCCACCTTGAGAAGATGGGACTTAGATTTGTAGCCAATTGGCTTTAGGTCAAGTGGGAGTTTGTTAGATATGTGTGCCCTAGAAGATTAGAATTGGCTGACACTTGTAATACACTTCTAAGGGCAAAATTATAATTTTGACTATTAAATAATAAAATAGGTTATTTTCTATCACATAAGTGTATATTTGAAAAGTGTCTGTGATACATCCTCTTGAGTTAATGGTAATGATAATTCATATTTTCAAGAGTTGAAAATTTTAAGACATGAATTTTCATTATTAACTCATAAAATGCTCCTGACCATAGGATCATCATGAGGATGGTGATTGATCCGGAAGGTTGGTGTACAATCGCTTCTTTATAGTAGATGAGTCTTGAGTCTATGGTGTGGAGACACCAGAGCGAGAGTACAGGTACTCATTAGAGAACGAGGGCACTGAGCGTGACCACCTCGAGTAGTCATAAGAAAGTCTACCTTCTTGTCGATGACTAAGCTCGAATGCTGCAGTGGTGTGTCTGGTTCTTTGACCTGAGGTGCATCGGTAGTTCACCTTGAGGGTGTTATAGTTTGACTACACCATAACTCGGTCTCCTAGCCATTCAGAATCCTGAGGTGTATGTTGGCTATAGCATGTTCATTGTAGGAATTGGATTGCACCAAGATGGAATCTATCTACCTCGGTGGATGAGGAGCAGCCCTATGATGATCATGAGAATCAAGTCCATAAGCCCATGGCCATGGCAGAGAGTGAAATAATAGAAAGAGTTTCTATTAAAGTTTTCACATTGGACTTGAATCGAATGATTAAATCATATGATAGAAATTAGGGTTTGACGAGTTCACCTTAACCCTAATCTGATCGGGGCTCAAGATAGAAGAACTTAATCACACAAGTAGCTACACCAAGAGGTTCATTTTTCAGTTTTGATGGGTTGCCACCATATGCTGCTAGGTGTCACTGGTGGATTTTGGGAGCAATTAGAATGATTTAGATGATCGATCATTCTAAGTTGTCTGAATTAGAAAAGTTCTGATCCATCGAAGGAAGTTTCGATGATGTCGATGATGGAGATCATGACATATCCCATTACCATACAGAACTGAACCTAACTAGATCACACAAACAAGGGTTTGGATCTGGATATCATCAATTGGACTAACCCAGTTCAATTGATTTGAATAAGATTCAATTAGGTTCAAGGAAATCATGCTAGCATACGATTGTGCCTAACATTCTCCTTTTTCTTTCTTAAAAGTTATCTCGACTGAGCCAAATGAGTTTGTGCTCACTCAAGTACCTTTACCTGATTTGACTGAAGCTTGTCCAAGTCAAAATGGGGTTGTCTTAATTTATGAGATAAATTTGAGACAACACCTGCCATTTTTCGTCATCTGCTAATTCTTGTACTTTGACTTAGTCAAACGTTGACCTTTGATCTTTGGACATCCGCCCATGTGTCACGTAGTTATTGGAGAGCATATAGGGGCTTGTTCCCTCTCTGAAAATTGGAAAGAAGGGGGCGCACTCCTAGGATGGCGTGTGCCCATGGATAGGGATGCTGGAGTCCCATATGGATGGGACTCCAGGTTGCTTGTTGGATTCAAACTAGGTGACCCTCACCTATAGACTTTGACTAGTCTTAGGCACCACCTTAGGATGAATCCGTGGGTCTCTCATCTCACCAATCAGATTTAGATCTGATTAAACGAAGCAATGCAATTGGCCGAGGTGATGCAGCACTGCATGGCGCAGCAGAGTCTATAAATAGACCCTATCTGCACCCACTTTCATGAGTTGATCTAAGCCCCATCCCAAGGCTATCTCTCTCCCTTCTCCATGCCACCATCTACCCCTCTCCCTCCTCTCCACGCCCAAGAAAGTTGGGTTCTTATGATTAGTGTGAGCCAAGCAAGAAAGGCTGACGAAAAAGGAAGAAGGCAGCACTGCTACAGAGACGACGGATGATCTTCAGAAGAAGTTTTGAAGATCCTCCAAATCAGATCTAGATTTGATTTTTGGAGAAAAGAAAGAGAAGGAGAAGATCTCTAGATCTAGCCCAAGTGGATACCGATAGAGGCCAGGAACTTGCGTGGCTAGATTCAGAACCTCAGAGCTTCCACAGGATCATCAACAGGTAATCAGATTATCCAAGATCAAGATAAAAATTAATTTAGAATTAATTTAGTTTTATTTTTTTAATTATCAGATCATAAATCAGATCTGAAAAATGTCAGATCTGATCTAGATATGAGAGAAGAATTTTTGAAATATGCCTCTCGATTCAATCAGATCTGAACGAACCTGACTCAGGAAATCAGGATTTCCCTTCACGGACATTCTAGTTGTCTGAATCAAAAAAGTTTTAATCCATCGGAAGGTGTTTCGATGATATCGATGATAGAGATCACGACATATCCCATTACTATATAAAACTAAACCTAACTAGTTCACACAAATAATGGTTTGGATCTGGATATCATCAATTAGACTAACTCAGTTCAATTGATTTGAATTAGATTCAATTAGGTTTAAGAAAATCGTGCTAGCACATGATTGAGCCTAATGTTCTCCTTCAATTATCATTAAAAGTTATCTCGACTGAGCCAAATATGTTTGTGCTCACTCAGGTACCTTTACTTGGTCTGACTGAAGCTTGTCTAGGTCAGAAAAAAAAAATTTTAATTTATGAGATAAATTTGAGACAACACCAACTATTTTCCATCACCTGCTAATTTTTATCTTTTGACTTTGGTCAAACATTGACCTTTGACACTTAGACATCTACCCATGTGTCATGCACCTATAAGAGAGTAGATAGGGGCTTGTCCCCTTGCTAGAAATTGGAAAGGAGGGGGTGCACACCTAGGGAGGCATGTGCCCATGGATAGGGATGCCTGGAGTCCCATTAAGATGGGACTCTAGGTTGCTTCTTGGAATCAACTTAGGTAGGCGCCTAAGACTCAGCTTTGACCAGTCTTGGCACCACCTAAGGATGAATTGAGGGAGCTCTCATCTGATTGGATTAGGTGATATCATCCTGTCAATCAGATTTAGATTTGATTGCACAAAGCGACGTGATTGGCCGGGATGATGTGGCACTGCATGGTGCAGCAGGGTCTATAAAAACCCTATCTGCACCAAGCCTTGATGAGAATCTCTAATAGCCAATGCCACAAGGCTACCCCTCTCTCTCCTCCATGCCATCTTCTGGTCGTCTCTCTCCTCTCCATGCCCAAGGAGATTTGGGCTCCAGTTTGGTGCGATCCAGGCAAGAGAAAGGTGACGAGAAAGGAAGAAGGCAGCATTGCTATAAGAGACGATTCCAGATCTTCAAAAGGAGTTTTGAAGATCCTCCAAATTAGATCTAAATTTGATATTTAGAGAGATGATAAAGAAGGAGAAGATCTTCAGATCTAGCCTGAGTGGATACTGGTAGAGGCCAGGCACTTGCGTGGCTAGATCCAGAACTTTAGGCAATCAGCAGGATCATCACATGGTAATCTGATTACCCAACAAAAGGTATAAAATTAAATCAGATTTAATTTATTTTTATTTTATTAGATCTATAAAATCAGATCTAAAATATCTCAAATTAGATCTAAATTTAAAATAAAAATTTTTAAAATATCTCTCTTGATCCAATCAGATTTGAACGAAGCTGACCAAAAAAATCAGGATTTCTCCTTCAACTGGTATCCGAGTCAGGTTCTAATAAACTATTTAGATCTGATTTAAATTTATTTTGATCTAATAATTAGATAATTTAAAATATCACATGATATGTAATTAGATCTGAAATCAAAAAAATTAAAATTAAATAATTTAGATCTAAGATTTATAAGATGCATGACTAGTTGTAAAATAGAATTATTCTATACATAGTTTTGCATGATCATAATTTATTTTTATTAAGTTATAATTTTAGATCTATTTATTTACTATTTTTTGATATTATAATTATTATAATAAGATCTAAAAAATATTAAATAAAATTATTTAATTTTTGGTTCATATGAGATATGATGAATGCATGTTTAGACTAGTTGTAGAATAGTTCTACATAATTATCTAGATTAGAATTTATTTTATTGTGATCAATTTAAATTTAATTTTTTAGATAATAATGAGATAATTTAGATCTTAAAATATGCATGATATGATACATGAGATGTATGCAAAACATGTATAAAGTTAGATCAATTTTTATATATGAGATATATGATGTAGATCTAACTAGTTTTATAGTTTTTATATTTTTGATTAAGGCATTCCCCTTGGCCATCCGATCATAAGAATAAAATAGGATTTAAATGCCCTCTCCTTTCATTCGATGGGGTGTTCTTATCATGTGTAGGGATGCTGCGTGTTCATCCTTAATAAAAAATTAAGAACTTATTTTCTACAAAATCCTAGATCCTGAAATCCTAGAATTTTATTTACATGTTTTATTTATAAATCTTAAACTTAATTAAAAATTAAGATTATGAAATATATGTTATGTCCAAAATTGAGAATTTCAGATCTAAGACATATTCATAAAATTGGGTTCGAACTTGGGTAGCTTAATTAGGTCTAAGTGGTTGATCAAACAAAGTCAAGAGTTGATTAGATGGGATCAATAGTACTTAAATTGACTAGCTTAATAGGATTAAGTCTGGGTCAAGATCGAGTCACGTGAGTGATTGATAAGTGGTAAAAATATCTTAGTAAAAGTATTAAATTATAAAATAAATTAATCTATTTTTTTAGAAATTGATACTTTTATTAATCTTATATAGGAAAGAAGGCCACCAATATGAAGATCTTATTTTTTTGATTCAGATGAAACAAATTTTAGGCAAAACAGACTTCAAACGAGTCCAAAATTGAATTTCAAAAAAATAAAAAAATAAAAATAAAAAGTTCGTCTGGTTCAAATCGGTTCAGAAAAATCAGCTAGGCAGACTGCATAGTTCGATCGCACCAGCAGACCGACCCACTGACGCTAGGCTGACGTCATCATTTATCGTGGTGCACGATGGATCGATTGGAGGGCATTTCGAAAATTTCAAATGAAGAAGCGTGCTTCGATTGGCTGAAGAATGCGGCGGTCCATGCAACACCGAGCTCGTGCATGGTCTACAGAGGGTAATTTGAGAATTTTGTCTGATCCGATAGGCACCTTTCATTAGGATTTGATCGGACGGCCAAAATGCATGTGCTGATGAATGGCATTCATAGCTCCCAATCGAGATCCAACGACTGAGATTCATCCCGACTTTAAACTAAAGATCCAAGGATTCTCTGTGCATGATTTGATGGTCCAGATTCAATCCAATGACTGATCTGATGGCTGCCATGAATTCTGACTTGATCTGGGATATTTTAAAGGATTTTTAAGTAATTTTTGGATCGTCTGATCAACATCCAACGGTCAGAATCATCCAAAGTCCTAATTTGACTTATATTGAGAGTTTTAAACCTAATTTTTAAGAGGATTTCAATGAAAAATCCACCTCTCAGCCTATAAAGTCTGTTGTTGCCAAAGAAAAAAAAGAGAGAGAGAGGGGAGATAGTACAAAAAATAAAAGAAAAAGAAAAGAAAGAGAAAGAGAGGAGAGAGGTAGAAAGAGAAGAGAGATTTTTTGAGAGAAAAGAAAGGATTTTTAATTTTTTTCTTTTCTTCTTCCGACAATAGGAACATTGATCAAGGAGCTTCTTTTCTTCTTCACCAAGTTTTCCACACCAAGATCGACGAACAATCAATTTCAGCAATCAAACAGTCTAATTTCTTTATGCTTTTTATTTTATTTGCTGTTTTTGAACTTGTTATCATAAACTAAATTTTCTTTTAGTAAGGCTAAAGTGTAGCCACTCTTTTGATGCAATATTTAGTGTGATTTATTTTTAACTTTAAATTTTATTTATGAGGAGTATATAAATCTGATCTTAATGCTTTTAGATGACTGGCCATCTTCTAATTATTCTGATGAATATAGATGTTACAGATCAGGTACATCTATGTTATTGCTTCTTAATTATATATGTTGTATTATGAATCAAATTAGAATTTATATGCATGCAAGAATTTTAGTGCGCTTTGGATGTAGCATATTTTAATTAGAGGGTTTCACAAAACTTAATGCATTAATATTTATTTAAATTACACCTGGACCAAAGGGTAATTAATAAATATTGATAGTTTTGCTACGTCTGGACCAAAGGATAGTGAATAAATTAGGAGACTCCACTATCACATGAAATAAAATTAATCTAATAATCTAAATATTATATTGACTGAGTTGGTGAACCGATTGCCTTAGTAACACATTGCTCTTAAGTTTAAAAATCCTAATAATTACACTCTCTCTATTTTTTTAAAATTTTTAATTATTTCTTTATTTTGTTCTTTAATTTCTTATTCTCATAAATCGGTCTTCTAAATAAAGCATAGGAATGAGCTTTTCAGTACTTATTTTTTCAATCCTTAGGGATGATACTCCACTTATTTACTTTATTACTGATCGATTTGATGCACTTGCCATAGCTATAGATAGCACGCACAATTTTTGGACTGTTTGCCAAGATTATGTTTTAAAATAATATTAAAATTTTGATCCTAGCCTTTACTTTAGATTTTATTTCAAATTTTTATTATATTTTATTTTTTAAAAATAAATTTGTTCGAATGCATGACACGTACTGGACATAGTAAGTGTACTTACCTTTAGATCTAAAATTTAAAGGAGCCATTAGAAGACTACAATAAGAAAGAAATCATGGCAGCTGAAGATCCTAACGACATCAATGTAGGTTGGTTATGGATCGAAGGACAACATGAACTATTACACAGTAATTCATCCCATTAAATGATTACATCACACCATCTATAGCCGATGCAAGCTGTCGGATCAGGAGACCACCTGTACGAGCAAACAACTTCAAATACATCGGTCTGATGATCCAGATGATTAATCAATTGTCCAATTCAATGGGACTGGTGCAGATGATCTGAATGCCCAATTTTTAACTTTCTTGAACTTTGTGATACCTTTTAAAATTAATGGGTGTCGATAATGCTATTAGATTATGGTGTATTTTTCTATTCTCTTTAAGAGAATAAAGCTAAAAGTTTGGCTTCATTCTCTTCCGTGCAGGTCTTATTACAACTGGGATGTCTAGCCCAAAAAATCTTAGCCAAGTTACATTCCACCTTACCAAGACTGCAAGATGCACAATAATAATCACTTCTTTCATGAGATATGGGACATGGGACATTATATGAGGCTTGGAGCATTTCAAGGAATATGCTGAGGAGATGTCACATCATCAGCATAAACGTATGGCTTTCAAGGTTACAAACTTTCTATAATGATTTATCTCCCTACTAATCGTTCTATGAATTGATTGCAGCAGCAGGAGGAACAATTAACACAAAAAATTGGAGGAAGAAGCCTGTCGAATCTGACTCAATGAGATTGGCATCAAATAGTTATCAGTGGTAATAGGCACATGATGCCCAAAAAGACTAGCAGTGGCAGGGAGTAGATTTGGTGCAGATCTTACTAGCTGAAATTGCAGCCTTAGAGCCGACATGTCGAATACTTGAACAGGAAGACTAATGTAGTTTCAGAAGCATCACCTGAGATCTATGTGGAGGGGGACACGATAATGAGCAATTGCCAGATAGGTAATCCTTTTTCTAAAGCAAACTAATACGCTTAAATATGTTGGTAAATTTTTTCAGGCTGTAACAAAAATCTACTCCACACATACAATTCAAGGATGGAGGCAGCATCATAAATTTCTCATGAAGTAATCAAATACGCACAACAGCCACCCCTAGGATTCAAGTACCTTAAAACGAAGTCCAACATGGAAGAGCTGATGGTAAAATTTATGCCAAAACCAAGAAGCACTATAAAAAATTTAGAAGCAAACATAGACAGGACCGAGCAGTACGCAATTCAAAAATTTGGAGATGCAAATAGGTCAAAATGCTAAGATAATCTCTGAGACCTGCAAGGATCCTTGCCCAGCAACACGAAGACCCAATCTAAGGGAGCAAGTCAATGCTAATCCCCTAAGAGTGGTACAAAGCTGGAGGAGCACATTTCAGAAGAAAGAGACTGAAGAGCCAACTATAAATAAAAACCATCATACTAAAATATTCAGTTCAGTCAACCAAAACACCAGTTTAGTAGGATAGTCTCCTGGTATATAAGTTTGTCGTCCAATGTGAAGCACCTACGTTGCGCTGCTACCTATTCCCACGAGAGACAACATATAGCATCCAGATAAGGAATTGTTCTAACTTTTCAAATTTTAAAGAATTAACATATTAATATTTCTTTTTGTAGATGCTATCTACTCAAATGCCCCAGTATGCTAGAGTTTCTCAAAGAACTCCTAACAAATAAGAAAAAGCCTGAAGGAGCATGGGAAAATAAATTTGATGTAAGACAATGCTCAGCAATACTTTCAAAATACAAATTACCACAGGAAGTTAAAGACCCAGGGAGTTTTACTATCTCGTACATTATTGTGATTGTAGTTTTGATAAAGTTTTATGTGATTTAGGAGCAAGTATTTCTTATGCCTTTTTCTATTTTTTAAGGAAAAGTCTGTCTAGGAGACGAGCCTACCACTTTACTCTTCTAATTAACTGATAGTCCTTTAAATATATCCAGAGGTTTAGTTGGAGATGTCTTGGTAAAGTAAACAGTTTATTTTCCCTATAATTTATTGTTTCTTATATGTAAAAGATTATGATGTACCCCTTATTTTAGAGAAGATCCTTTTTAGCTACTAGAAGAGCTTTTAATAGTGTTCACAGAAAAATTAATTCTTAGAATCCAAGATGAACTAAGTTACTTTAATATTTTCAAAGATACTAAACATCCTGATGGATAATCAACTTATTTATTAATTTGATATTATTGACAATCCATTATATGAGATTTTTGTAGAAAATAGGTTTAAAGTCTAAAAGCTAGCAATGTCCAATGAAAAAGGGCTACGACCAAAACATGAAAGTATTTCAATTTGAAAATGGCACAGATTGATTCAACTCAGGAACTCAAAGAAATCAAGCTGAAGCTTAATCAAAAACTACTAGATAGTTGTTTATTTTTCTTATTTAGTTTTGATCTTATTTTTTTCTTTTATTTTTCAACAATTTATTATTGGTCTTTTACTGCTTTGGTTGTGTATTTTAATTTTGTAGAAGAAAAATCATAGAGACTCATGCAAATTTCCAAAGCTCAAAGAACCAGATGAAACCAAATCAGGTGTATTCCGTTCTATCCTTTATTGCAATTTTCTTATTTTCTTTTCTCTTTAAGACAATATAAGAATAGTTAGGGTTAAAAAAATAAAACCATGTGTCAAGAAGAAA
Organism: Cocos nucifera; assembly: GCA_006176705.1. NCBI lineage: Eukaryota > Viridiplantae > Streptophyta > Magnoliopsida > Arecales > Arecaceae > Cocos > Cocos nucifera. The sequence goes on from QRFJ01004480.1 coordinate 76,349, forward strand.
TTTGAGCAACGATACTAGACAAGTGGATGAAGATAGAATTATTTGTAATGAATGTAACGAGTTAAAAGAAGTAGATTAGTTGGTCGACTTTTTAGCAGCCCACTTTAGATCGTTTAAAGATTAGCACTTCTTAATTGCACATGCACACTTAACCAGGCCAAAATAGGTATTGATTTATTAAGGCCACTGAGGATTTAAATTATCACTGAAAATTGGTAATTAATCTACATTCTAATCAAAAAGCTTAATTTAAGAAAAGAGCTACCGCATAAAATAAAGTGCAAAAGATAGAGTATATGTGGATTAACCAAAGCCTAGTAACTGGATCTCTAGCACCTAGTCAGTTCGAGAAAATTCACGTTAAAAATGATGAAGGAAAAGGCCCAGGAATGCTTTAGCACAGCAAAAAAAAAGGGGGCAGTGTGAAGCTTCCTTAATTTCAATTGAGCTATAAATTGAGCAAGTATTGTAAATTGACTAAAAATTACGGTGATAAAAGGGATTATTTTGTCCTTTATTTAACACTTGATTGCTAAGTTAGCATCCGAAACAAGTGCTTGTAGAATTGTTACTATATCTAAGAAGTTTTTAATGTATTGACTGAAAAAATTATTTCTGAAATCATACTTAGTTAGCAGTATTTTCTAAACTATTTTGATCCTTGTTTAGATTTTATCTTTTGCTGTGATAATCTTATTGAAATCATGTATTAAATAAACTATGCTAGGGACTAGCATTGACTAAGTTGGGTGGCGGTGTGATAGTGATAAAATCTATCTAATAAAAAGTATTAAATATAAAATAATAAATTAATTTATTTTTTTAGAAACGATACTTTATTAATCTTGTAGGAAAGTAAGGCATCAATATGAAGATCTTATTTTTTCCATTCGATGAAATAAATTTAGGCAAAATATGACTTTCAAAGCGAGCCCGAAATTGAAATTTCAAAAAAAAAAAGTCAGTTCGGTTCACAAGTTGGTTCAGAAAAAAATTAGCTAACAAGACGCACTGGATCGACCACCACCAATTTAGACCACAAGCTAACGCTTAGGCTGACGTCAGCATTTTCATGGCACATGATGGGACCGATTGGAGGGCATTTTGAGAATTTCACATGAAGACGCATTTCTCCGATGCTGAAGAATGCAGCGGTCCACGGCAACATTGGGCTTGCAATGGTCTTCATGAGGAGTAATTTGGGAGATTTTGTCTGATCCCAATGGGCACCTTTCACTACATTTGATCGGACGATCAAAATGCATGCACTGACGAATAGCGATTCACGAGCTTCCCGATCGAGATCCAATGGTTGAGATTCATCGCTGAACTAACTAAAGATCAAAGGCTTCTCTATGCGATCTAATGGCCCTTAGATTCATCTAAATGACTGATCCGATGGCTTCCATGAATTTGACTTGATCTAGAATATTTTAAAGAGATTTTAAGCAATGTTTTGGACCATCTAATCAAATCCAACGATCAGAATTCATCCAAAGTTCTAATGACTTATATTGAGAGTTGTTTAACCTATTGTTTTAAGAGGATTTTGGTGGGAAAAATCCATCCTCTCAGCCTATAAGTCTGAATCTTGCCAAAGAAAAAGAGAGAGAGACGAGAGGGAGAGATAGTAAAAAATAATAACAGAAAAGAAAAAGAGAGAAAGAGAGGAGAGAGGTGAAGAGTAAGAGAGATTTTTGAGAAAAAGGAAGGGTTTCTAATTTTTTTCTTTTCTTCTTCAAATAATCAGGAACATTTGATCAGGAGGC
>QRFJ01004481.1:0-22468 GCA_006176705.1 Cocos nucifera
TATACCAAGGTCCAGACTGGTTTGAGTGCATCGGTCGATCCTGACTTCATTGCCTCAAGCCATTTCTCGCGAGTCGATATCTGATATCGCCTCGTTGTAGGTTTGGGATCATCACCATGAGCACCATTACCTATGAGGAACATTTCCTCTACGTCTCTGAAATAATACCTAAGTATCTTTCAGGGGACGGGAAACTCTTTCCATCTACGAGGTGGAGGAGGTAGTGTTCTTATTGGCTCAACCTGATTTGGTTCCACTTGTCCTTAGCTTCGTTTGTTTGTGAGACTTTCCATCAAGCTTAATCTGCTTCCAAGTGCTATCTTGAATAAACTGTTTTTCAAGAAAATATGGCATGTCGACTCACAAATCACATTGTGGTCTTCTGGAAATGTAGAAAATAGTATCCTAATGACTCTTTAGGATATCCTATGAATCGAGCTCTAAAGGATCTAAACTCTAACTTGTCCGTTGTTGTCTTTTGACATAAGCCGGACAACCCAAATTCTGAGATGACTCAGACTTGGTTTTCTTACCGTGGCCATATCTCATACGGTGTGCGTAGGAATGGTTTTAAGGGAACCCTATTCAGTAAAATAGAATTGAAGTTAATAATGAATGTCCCCAAAGAAAATCTGGAGGTCTGTGAAGCTCATCATGGATCGAACCATATCCAATAGAGTCCGATTTCTCCATTCTGAAACCCCTTGAGTTGAGGTGTTCCTGGTGGAGTCCATTGAGAGTACTATGCCAATTTTCCTTAAGATAGTCTAGAATTCCCGGCTAAGGTATTCACCTCCTCGATCTGATCGAAGAACCTTTAATGGGTTTTTCTAGTTTGTTTTTCTACTTCATGTCTGAAATTCTTTGAAACTTTTCAAAGCTTCAGACTTATGTCTCATAAGATACACATCCACATACCTAGACAGATCATCGGTATAGGTAATGAAGTAGACAAAATTGCCTCTAGCCGGCACATCGAATAGGCCGCACACATCAGTATGTACTAAGGCAAGGAGATCTTGTGGCCCTCTCCCATGTCCAAAAAAGGAGTTTAGTCATTTTGCCTGAAGACAAGATTCACAGTTGGATATGACTCAAAAGTCAAGGACTCAATAGTCATTTTTCTCCAATTTGTTAATCCTATCTTCTGCTATATGACCTAATCTCAGGTGCCATAATACTGTCGTTTGGACTATCCCTAGGTCGTTGGCATTCACGTTTTGCTCGATAGTTAAAAATAGGTACATCAATTATGCAACTGATAAAGACGCATTAAACAAGAATCTTGCAATTTTATTTCTTTCATAAAGAATGTTACAATGGTCCATTAAAGAAGGTGATCACATAACCTTCTTGTGCTAAGCATGAAACAGAAATCAAATTCCTGCTAGCTGCAGGCACATAATAACAGTCTTTTAAAACTAAGTCTAAACCAGATGGTAATCGCAGAGGGTATGTTCCCACGGCTACTGCAGCAACTCTTGCTCCATTACCGACGCGTAGGATCATGTCTCTTCCCTCACCCTCCTGCTATCCTCAAGACCTCATAGAAGTGCACAGATGAGGCACTAGAAACCAGAGTCAAGCACCCAACTGGATGCAGAAGAACCGTAAGGTTAGACTCAATAACGAGCATACCTCCAGAAGGACTTCCTTCTTGTTCTTTAGGGTGGCCAGGTAAGTAGGCAGTTCGCTTCCAATGGCCGTCGCTGTTGCAATGGAAACACTTTCCTTTGCCATCGACCTTCTTCTTCGGTTCTGCCTTCTTCTTCTTTGATCCTTCTACCTTTTGCCTTTTCACAGACTTCTTTTTCTTTCCATAAGACTTTCTTTTGGAAGAAGTCGTTCATAGCAAGAACTGAGCCTTTAGAACCTTTCAAGAAAGCTCAGCGGTAACCAGCATATCATCAACTTCAGCAAGGAATTTTGAAGTTTATGCATGTGGTAATTCATGATGAATGCCCATATGCATCAGTCAAGGATTGCAAAATAAATCGTTCTGCAAATCCAAGTCCACTTCACACCGAGCTTCTCAAGCTCTTCCATGTCCTTGATCATTGTCAGACAGTGATCTTGGACTGACTGCCCATCACGCATCTTAGCCTTAAAAAGTCATTTCGTGACTTGATATTTGGCTGCGCGACTCTGTTCACCAAACATCTCCTGCAGGTGAGCCAACATTTGGCGAGCAGTCCCGATATCTTCATGTTGGCGCTGGAGCTCATCAGACACGAGCCCAAACATTAGTATCTGGCTTATTGTCTTCGTCATCCATTTTTTCCAGAGACGCTCTCTGTTCAGTGGATGGACGAGCTGGTAAGGTGGGAGGGTCCTGGTCCAAAACATGTGTTAACTTCTCTGAACCCAAAACAATTTTGTAGTTCCCGAGCCAATCTTTATAATTGGGTCCAATCAGTCTATGTGTGTCTAGGATACGTGCCAGTGGGTTGGACGCAGACATTTTCCTGTAGAGAGTCAAAGATTCTAGTTAGATACTGTAATTTTGACTTGACCATTGTTTAGGAATTTATTTTTAAAACAAATTAGCTCCCACTATTTTCTCGGATCCCTACACTCCCTCTGCAGAGATGCGAAAATCTCCGCGATTGATGATTTCTAGTGGTGGTGCGTCTCACCAACTGACTCATCACCTCACCTAACAGTTATTTGGTGATGGGTTAGGCCAATGAGTGAACAACTCTTGTTCAATGATTTCTAATCATGGTGCACCAAACTTGGTCTCTAATTCATGAATCTCACCGTATCCGAAATATTGATCCACTCCTTAGGTTAAGTCAGACCCACCATTTGCAAGACTGGGTTCCTAATTGTGGTTCTCACCATATCCGAAATATATGAGGCCCAACTCATCTCCAGCCCATAGCATCCAATGGCCTAATAGACAGTGGTTGCGTCTTTCCGTGCAACTGAGCCACTGTATCCAGCCAGAACAATCAACCCCGGGAAGGGCCCCACGTCTACAATGTGGAAGACCTCGGACTTAATCTTTTCTTAGGGAGAATGATTCAGTCTCATTAAACTAGACTTGCTTAGTCATAACAATTATGACTACCTAGTGGCATGGTCAGCTCGGATTATTGACCACCTCAGATCAGAACTGTGTCAACAGATATGGCCAGGTAAGTGAGACCGGTGGAAGGAATATGCCGTTAACTCGCACAAGAACGCATTCAGGTCGAGTAGCTTCCAATTAAAAACCAGTCGGTCGTCTGTGCCAAACTTACCTTAGACACCAAATTGTTGAGTCAGAACCAATTGGGTTAGCCTACAATCCAGACTCTAACCTCTGAGCCTAATTAGGTCTTGCTTGATCGTGACTCGATCTTGACCCAGACTTAATCCTATTAGGCTGGTCAATTTAAGCATTGTTGATCCCATCTAACCAACTCTTGATTCGGTTTGATCAACCGCTTAGACCTAATTGAGCTACCCAAGCCCGAACCCAGTATTATGAATATGTCTTAGATCTGAAATTCTCAATTTTAGACCTAATTAATATTCCATAAACTTAATTCTTAATTAAGTTGGGTTCATAAACAAAATATGCACAATAAATCCTAGGGTTTCAGGATCTAGGGTTTTGCAGAAAGTAAGTTTTGGGTTTCTGATTAAGGACGAACACGCAGCACCCCTACACGTCATAAGAACACCCCATCGAATGGGAAGAGAGGGCCTTTAAACCCTTCTTCGTTCTTATGACCGGACGGCCAAGAGGAACGCCTTAATCAGGAACATGTCAATACTACAAAACAGTTATAGATCTATATCATATATCTCATATACAAATTTAGATCTAATCAAGGCATATTTTGCATACATCTCATGTATCATAATCATGCATGTTTTCAGATCTAAATTATCACATAATAATCTAAAAAATTAGATTTAAATTGATCTAATCAAAATAAATTCTAATCTAGACAATTATGTAGAACTATTCTACAACTAGTCTAGTCATGCATCTATCATATCTCATATGATATTTAAAATTAAATAATTTTTATTTGCTGTTTATCAGATGTTATTATAACACTTATAATATCAGAAAATAGTAAATAAGAAGATCTAAAATATGATTTAATCATATTAAATCAAAGACATGCAAAACTATTCTATAGAACTATTCTATTCTAGAACTAGTCATGCATATCTTCATGTTCTTAGATCCAAATCATTTAATTTTAATTTTTCTGATTTCAGATCTGATCACATCTCATGTGACATCTGAAATCACTTTATTTTTAATTAAAATAAAATTAAAATCAGATCTAAACAATTTTAGAACCATGGCTCTGATACCAGTTGAAGGGAAATCCTGATTTCCCGGTCCAGGTTCGTCCAGATCTGATTAGATCAAGAGATATATTTCAAAAATTTTTCTCTTGATCTCAATCAGATCTTGATATGTTTCAGATCTGATTCTTATTATTTTAATAAATAAAATAAAATAAGATAAATTAAATCAAATTTCAATTTACCTGATTTGGGTAATCCTATTACCCTGTAGATGATCCTGATTGCAGCGGAAGGTTCTGGATCTTAGCCACGCAAGCGCCTGGCCTCTACCGGTATCCACTCGGGTTGGATCTGGAGAATCCTCTTCTTCTCTATCACACCTCCAAAAATCAGATCTGGATCTGATCTGGAGGATCTTCAAAACTCTTTTGAAGATCTGCAGTCGTCCTTTTGCAGCAGCGCAGCCTTCTTGCTTTTGATCGCCTTTCCTTGATCTGAATCGCACCAAACTAAGTCCAAAACACTTTTGGACGTGGAGAGCAAGGGGAGAAGAGAGTATGGCGTGGAGAAGGAGGGGAGAGGCAGCCTTGGACGTGGGAAATCTCTATTCAATTAAGCACTTAGGAATTAGGGTTGGGCGCAGGGTCTTATTTATAGACCTAAGCTTGTGATCCAACTCCTCTTCCTCTCAACCAATCACAACCCTTTGTGAAATCAGATCTAAATCTGATTGGTTGGAAAAAGAGACCCCTGGATTCCTCCTTAGAGGGCGCCTAAGACCAGTCAAACTGGATTCTTAGTAGAACTCTGATTGGAATCCTAAAGGGAGGTGGAGTCCTTGTCCAACAAGGACTCCTAGGCGCCTCCTACTTGGGCTCACGCCACCCTTGGCGTGCGCCCTTCTCCTTGCCAGGTTCTGGCAGGGGGACAAGCCCCCACCAGCTCTCCAATAGGTGCATGACATGTGGTCAAAAGTCAAAGGGTCAATGGTCAACGTTTGACCAGTCAAAGGTAGACTTTTGACCAAAGTCAAAGAACAAGAAATGGCAGGTGACCAAAAATGGCAGGTAATGTCTTACAAATAAGACAACCTATTCTGACTTGGACAACCTCCAGTCAGACCATATGAAGGCCTCTGATTGAGCACAAACTCCTTTGGCTCAGTCAGGACAACTTATTTATGATAGTAAAAGAAGAACGTTAGGTTCAATCGAGTGCTAGCACGATTTCCTTGAACCTAATTGAATCTCATTCAGATCAATTGAACTAGATCAGTTCAATTGATGATCACCAGATTCAAACCCTTGTTTGTGTGACCCAGTTAGGTTCAGTTCTGTATGGTAATGGGATATGTCATGATCTCTATCATAGACATCATCGAAACTCCTTTCGATGGATCAGAACTCTTCTGATTCGAACAGCTAGAATGATCGATCATCTAAATCATTCTAATTGCTCCCAAAATCCACCAGTGACACCTAGCAGTATATGGTGGCAACCCATCAGAGCTGAATGCGAACCTCTTGGTGCAGCTACCTGTGTGATTAAGTTCTTCTATCTTGAGCCCCGATCAGATTAGGGTTAAGGTGAACTCGTCAAACCCTAGTCTCTGTCATATGATGTAATCATTCGATTCGAGTCCAATGTGAAAATCTAAATAGAAACTCTTTCTATTATTTCACTCTGCCATGGCCATGGGATTTCTGGACTTGATTCTCATGATCATCATAGGGCTACTCCTCTACCACCGAGGTAGATAGATCCCATCTTGATGCAATCCAGTTCCTACAATGAACATGCTATAGCCAACATACACCTCAGGGTTCCATATGGCTAGGAGACCGAGTAATGGTGTAGTCAAACTATAACACCCTCAAGGTGAACTGCCGATGCATCTCAGGTCAAAGAACCAGACACACTACTGCAGCATCGAGTCAGTCATTGACGAGAAGGTAGACTTCCCTAATGACTACTCGAGGTGGTCACGCTCAGTGCCCTCGTTCTCTAACGAGTACCTGTACTCTCGCTCCGGTGTCTCCACACCGTAGACTCAAGACTCATCTACTAAAGAGAAGCGATCGTACACCAACCTTCCGGATCAATCACCATCCTCGTGATGATCCTATGGTCGGGAGCTGTTTATGAGTTAATAATGATTATTCATGTCTTAAATTTTCAACTCTTGAAAATATGAATTATCATTACCATTAACTCAAAGGATGTATCACAGACACTAAATACACAGGTGTGATAGAAAATAACCCATTTCATTAATTATAGTCAAAATTACAATTTTGCCCCTAGAAGTGTATTACAAGTGTCAGCCAATTCTGGCTTCTAGGGCACATATATCTAACAAGTCATAAGTGGTATTGATCATATCGATACCTAGATCTAGAATTATCTATGATATATTATGATGTAAATATAAATCTAAAATTAAATTAATCATAAGTGGTATTGATCATATCAATACCTAGATCTAGAATAATTCTAGATCTAACCCTAGATCGCATCTAGGTTACCAAGAGATCAAATCTCTTAGCTTTGAATGGGTCGAGAACTCTATGGTTGAATCCATTGTTGTCTTTGAAGCTACACAAGTATCTGACTTCTACAAATGATCCACACGAACCTGCAACACAGATCGAAGGTTCATCAAACGAAGATCCGCTCGAAGTGTTAGCTTCTCGTGGATTCCTTTTGATGGTTAATCAAATATTTGTTCTTTGGATCTCTTGGACACTCTAAGAGATGAAGAATATGAGAAGGAACAAGGAAGGAATCCAATTGTTGGATCTTCCATAAATCAAAAAATAAAATCAAGAAAAAATAAATCCTAAGAGAAGACAAATCTTCTCCTTCAGGACATCAACGATTGATGTCTTGAAAACATCTCTATGCTTAGACAAGAGGAGACCTTTCCCTTTGGTATTTTTCTTAATTTTTCAGATCTAAGATTTCTAATTTTATTCATACAAAATTCTCACAAAAATTGGAGAGGAAATGTTCTCCAAGAAACCCTAAGAGAAGACCTTTCTTCTCTTCTCCTTCTCTCATCGGGACATAATCAGATCATTTCCAAAAAATTAACACCATGCCCCAACAACATGAGGCACTCATCCTCACACCCAAATCCTCTCTCTCTTAGAATTTTATCATATAAAAATTATAAGAAAAATAGGAATAGAGAAACGTAAAAGAAAAATATAAGAGAAAACAATCTTCTCTTACCTTGTCTCTTAAAGACATCAACCTTTGATGTCTTAATTGAGGGCTCTTCTTCAAGAATCTTGGCACCACAAATCCTCCACACCTTCTCCTCCTTCTTCTCTAATTTTTTATAATTTTTATAGGATTTTTTACATTCTTTAACCATCTAAAATGAGGCATCCACCTTTTATTGCATGACTAGGTCAAAACATAGTCAAAGGAGGACTTCTATGGGGTGTCCAACTCTTGGATGCCCCTCTCTTGATTTTTTTCATGAGAACCATCAAATCCACATCCCTAAAACCTGGGAGAAGGGTGGAGAAGTTAAATATGGTATGGGTTAAGTGGGCGCACAAGAGGGGAAGAAGATTTGTTCAAAGGGGACTCTTCCAAGTTGGAAACAAATCCCAACTTCTTCCAAGTTTTGATCAAGTCATAAAAAATTCCCAAAAATATGAATTATGGGTCATGGAAGGTCTTCTTGGGCATGGGAATATACATAGAAAAATTAGGAATTAATTAAGGTTGGCGTGAGGTCTTAGGCATAAGAGAAAGAGAGAGAGTCCCAATCCAACTGGGACTCCTCTTGTTTGACTATGTCGAAATAGTTTTGAAGGTAATTTAAATCTCATTTAAATTAGATCAAATGCAATCTAATTAAGGGTGATCCAAATATAACTAGAAGCCCAATTAAATTAGATTAAATCAAAATTTAAATCTGATTTAAATGCTAAGTCAGTTAGGTGCACCCAAGTCCTAATCAAACAAGGAACTGTTCTTTCTTGCAATTGACTTATCCAATAAACCAACTAAACTTAATCTAATTAAATCCAAACTAATTCTAATTGAATCTAATTCAATTAGAATTGATCTCAACCTGATTTCTCAATTAAATTAAGCCAATTAGCAATCCAATTGCTAATCAATCCTCCTGCAACACTTGCATTAGGTCAAACATTAATTGCATTGAATGTTTAACCTCGAAACAATTCTCAATCATCGATTAACCATCTAATCAAGTTATAAGCTCTAATGTGTGTGATCCCATTGATTCAAATCTAATCCAGTAGCATAGGAATCAGTTTTTGTACCAATCAAACTTACCATCTAGCAATGGTTCCCAACATCCAGATAGATCGAATGTATGCAAAGCAACATTCTTAGAGTCCTGGCCCATGGTTACCATATAATTCATTTTTATGACCAATAATGCTCAATTCAACTTTGAGTATGCTATCAAATGCTCATACAAGTCATCTCTATTGTATCTCAAAATTTTGCAAATTCTATGACACCTCATAAGGATTATCCAAGCCTAGGTTTTGCTAAATTGAAATACAGCAAGTCATTCTCTTTCTGAAGTTAATCAGGAGTGGTCAATCCCATCTTGATTCACACACCAACTTTATAAGTACTTGACTATACTTAAAAACTTTTTGAACCTATATTAGAAATACAGGCAGTCTGACACCGAAGTATAGTGAGTTGCTTGCAAGTCACCGTGGTGATCTCAGGTCGGAGGGACACTTATACCCATTGGCCTTAGCTAGCTACTCCTGATAGTAGAATGCTACATTGATCATGTTCAGTGCAGATGTACTCTTATATCTTATCTGGATGCTATACCAGTGTCTCCACACCACTTGGTTATAAGGACAACCAACGCATATGGCATACAACGACCTACACTCGATAAGTTATCGTTCTTGTTAATAACATATCATTTGGTCATGAATAATTTAAGAACCATCCGATAAATCCTTCTTTATCGATTGATTGTGTTTTCTAAGGACTTTATCATAATTTAAGAGTTCATTTAAGGAAGATAGAAGTTTTATGACGAACCAGCCAAATTACTATAATTATTAGATATTCATATACTAATTTCAATCATCTACTACTTAGATGATTGACTTTAGGACACATTTTCCAATAACTCCCACTTGGACTAAAGTCAATCAAAATGATATCAAATATCCTATCTTCCACTTATGTTTGTAGAACTCCTTAGTTTCTAGGCCTTAGCAAATGGGTCGGTCAAGTTCTCCTTTTCCATTGATCTTCTAAAGATGGATGTCATCCTGATCAAAATCAAAGATGAAAGCAATGCAGAATATGCTGATTCTTCAGTTCTTTAGTCTGAAACATGGCTCGAATGCTACGATAGGACTGGACCATCAGTGGAGGGTAACACTCCCAACCTGCTAATGAACCTTAGCAACTATACAACTTACATGGTAGCATCATATGCCAAGACGTCTCTACATCACTAACTGAATAGGCTAAAGTATCCTGCTTAAAGCCTTTCCAACAAATTCCTCCTACAATTAGGGTATGAGCCGACATTCTCTAGTTGTCATCTTGTTCTGACTGAAATTAAAACATCCACATATTTTAAGTCAGTACATCCATATTTGAGTCACTGGTTCTTAGTATTTTTTAAATACTTAAGGATTGTCTATACAATCTTCCAATGGCTCTCACTTGTATTAGATTGGTATCTATCTATACAATCTTTCAAATACTTAAGGATTGTCTGGTCACGTACATGAAGAAATAAGATGACAGCTAAATCTTTATTCTTTGCAATGCTGGGATGTCATTTTCGATTAAGAAAATTTTATCCACAGACAACATAGGAAATAACAATACAAAATATTTTATCCAAATATAAATATAGAATTTATCTTTGTTCATAACAAAGGCATACATTCAAAACGTATGTTCTAATTCTGAGGTAATAGCCAAATGGGCTTTAAGGTCTTTACCTTTCCATCTGTGCTACTTTGATCCTTTTGAAAATCGATTCACACCCAATGGATTTTATCCCTTCAGGTGAATCAACTAGTGTCCATACACTATTGATTTTCATGGACTTCAATTTGGATCATGTGGCTCCATATCACTGCATTGTATCCTTATAGGTGATCAGATCCTTATTATTCTCATCGAGCTCAATAGGATCGCCATTCCGAACCTAGATACTGAAGTATCTATCTAGCTAATGCGATATTCTACCAAATCACCTTAAAGGTGATACTTTAATGGGCTCCAGATTTGATATGATCAAATCCGATTCTACAGGTTTACTAGATTACGTCGGTTCTTTTCTACTAGTCAATTTTTTTTAAGTTCAACTTGATAGGCATCAGTTCCTTATCTAAGAAACTCCTTTCCAAAAGGAATGCCATATTGCTGATGAACATCTTATGTTCTTTAGCATAGTAGAATTAATAACCCTTAAATACTTATTTGACCAGGATCCAAGTTTATCTGTGTGCAAATATATGACATAGGCTGATCAACTCCAAACTTGAAAGTAAGAGAGTCTAGGTCTACGTCCAATCCATATCCCATATGGAATCTATGCAATAAATTTACTCTAAAACTTTTTCAGAGTAAAACTAGTAGCCACAAGAGCACAACCCTGAAACAGGCAGATAAGTGAATCCTATAGTGGATTAAACCATGTCTAATAAAGTTTAATTTCTTCTTTTAGATACACTATGTTCTAAAAGGAAATCCACTTGAGAGTGAATTCAATTCTCTCCTAGATATGTCAAAAACTCACAAAATAAGTATTCGCCTCCTCGATCTGATCGAAGAGTTCTAATATTTTTTTAATTTATTTTTTTATTTCATTATTAAATTATTTAAAAATTTTAAATAATTCAAGTCAGATGCACCCATGCCTAGATAGGTTGTCCGTAATAAAATATTAGTACCTTTCTTTGGCACTTAAGTTCATAAGTCCACATACATCACTATGTACGAGACTTAGAACTTTATTAGCTCCTTCACCTTTTTTAATAAAAGGTGACTTTATCATTTTTCCAAGAATAAAAGATTCACAAGCTATTAATGATTTACAATTATTGAGGTCGAGGTTTTCTCTCAAGCTAACCCATTTATCCTGTTCTTATTAAGATGACTAAGCCTATAATGCCAAAGATAGATATCCATGACATAATCTAACTTGGGTGTGTACATTACACTTAACAGGCTGTATAAATATTAAACATCATTTCTTTATTATCCTTGTATTACCATAATATTATTCATAATAATATCACAACAATCCCCTTTATTGATAAATGATAACCATCTCTGACTAAAAGGCCATCAGAGATCACGTTTATCATAAACGATGGACAATAGTGACAATCACTCAAAATAACATCTATTGAAAATAAGCTTGATAAATCCTAAAGCTAGGATTAGAACAAGACTTCCATCCTCAATGTTTACGTATTTCTCACCATTTTCAAATATCTCATTTACTTGTAGTCTTTGCAATAAATTACATAAGACTACCGGCATCTAATACCCATGTAGTAGAATTATTTACAGAGAAATTTTAAGGTGTTATCATATAACATCTTTAATGAGCAACTTTTGCTCCTTTCTCTTGTTCAGCCTGTTATGGTTAAGTGAAGCAAGGTAATTCTTCTTCCTATGATCGTGCTTCTAACATTAGAAGCACTATGTCTGATTTGGGTTAACCTTCCCAGTACAAATCCATTCATACTGTTGAACCAAATTCAACTCTCGATACTAATTATCAAAGTTGGGTCCCATAAGTCATCACTATCTAACAGTGATAGGAGCAATTAGGGTTTAGCCTTAATTTGAGAAAAGAGAACATTGACCTAAGTATATAAATTATATTAAGCCTAAAGACTTGGAGTTTAGTCTAAAGGTTCTTCCACTATTTTATTTGAATTGGTAGCCTCTACCTCCAATTCGGAGAATTACTTTAATTCCTTAGTAGGTACTAGAATCCACATAGACTGCACATAAGCCTAACTATGGTTGGTCAACCCATGTACATCTAAGGATGGTTCATAATCAATTATTTCTCCAAATAACTTCTAGTAATTTAATTTTGCCCTACAAACCTAATCAGTAGGCTAGGGCATCCACTATAAGGATCCAGCTCGGTCCAACTATTAACATGAGCATACTTGGTGCATCTAACTAATAAATGATTAAGCCCAACTATGGTTGGTCAACCTAACCACTATTAGAGAGACACATCCAAATCGTCATATGATGAATGATAATTCTATTAGTCAATAAGCACCAGGCCTATGGGCCTCCAATGATTATTGAGTTAATGGACTCATTATCAAAGACCTTAATGGGAGGCTATGACTCGGTTATCTCCATAACATCATTATTTTAAGGACCTAATAATGTTAGAAGATTTAAATAATTAGTAATTTAAGGATAGAAAGGATATGGACCAATTTGCTCTCACTAACTTCATAAGTCACTGATGAGGATTATGATCAATTTTGGTCCATGAGCACCTATATCAGTCTCATTGAATGAAATCAGTCTCACTGATTTTTTATGTGACATGGGTTAGCTCGAATCAATAAGCAATCTAATCGAAATCTGATTAACCATATTGGCTAGATAAGTGAGATCAGTGGGAGGGTCTACCGAGGCTTCCCTTAGACATCATTAAAAATGGTCAGATAAGTGGGCTGTCAATTAAAAACCATCAGTCTAGAATGCCAGACTTACCATAGACACCAATTGATTTATCAGTTTTGATTTAGTCTGCCTAAAGATTCGGGCTTGACCACTGAGCCACGATCAGGTCCATTTGTTAGATATATGAACTTTGATCAACTACAACTATTGAATTGATCAATAGAAAAGAAATGATCTAATTCTAATTAACTATTAATTAGGTTTGATCAATTTCTTTACTAAGTCCATATTTAATCTAACCCTAGGTCTAACCTAGTTAATGATCTGATCAAAACTAACCCATTTAATCTTTAACCCAAGTTTCATGAAATTATCTTAGGATCTTCAAATCACAAACCTAGAACCTAAACATTCACTTAATTCTCAATTAAGTTCCAAGTTTGGGTTTATGGAATCTCAGAACTAGTTTTTGATTTTTTTATTTGAAATATTTTTAAATTATAAATAATTTACATTGAATCATATTCAATATATGGTTTTAGATCTAATTTATTTTATTATTTAGATCATGTCCTAGGATTTTGAATCTAAAATTTTGCAAAAAGTAAGTTCTCAATTTAAATTCTATAAAATAAATATGTCATACATATACATTCTAGATTCAAAATAAAAATTACATATCAACATATGCAATAAGACGATCTAGATCTAAACATAAAATACATCATGTGGATCAGATCATAAACTATTTAAAATTAGATTTAAAATTTAAAGATAAATCTTAAATTATTTTAGAACTAATCTAACATATTTATGACTTAGGTTTCTCGGATTAGCACATACTAGGACAACCTTTCTACTGTAAGGGTAAACCTTAGAGTAGGACAACCTTATGGCAGTACGTGCAATTCTGATATTATTTAGATCTAATCTAAATAATCTAAAATAGATCAAATATTTATTTAATTTTAGATTTAAGTCAAAAAATTAAATCATAAATTTTCTTAGATCTAATCTAAATTATTCATGATTCAGATTTAGATCAGCATATACTAGGACAACCTTTTTATTATAAGGGGTTAACCTTACAATAGGACAACCTTATGGTAGTAACCTAGATGCTCTGATAACACTGTTGAGAAACATGCAGCATTTCATGCATAGATTTTAAAAATTTTTTCGAAATATAGAGCAATGGAAGACATAGATTAAATTATTTAATCTACAACATGCATGTAATCAAATTACAAAATCTTATATCAAGGATCTATAATATGTTATGATATAAATATGAATCTAAAATTAATTTAATCATAAGTAGTATTGATCATATCAATACCTAGATCTAGAATAATTCTAGATCTAACCCTAGATCGCATCTAGGTCACCAAGAGATCAGATCACTTATCTTTGTATGGGTCGAAAACTCCATGGTTGAATCTGTTATTGCCCTTGGAGCCGCACAAGTGTTTGGCCTCTACAGGTGATCCTTATGAATCTGCACATAGATCAGAGATTTGTCGAACGAAGATCCACTCGAAGTGCTAGCTTCTCATAAATCCCTCCTAATGGTTAATCAAATAAATGTTCTTCGGATCTCTTGCACACTCCAAGAGATGAAGAACACGAGAAGGAATAATGGAGGAATCCAACACTTGGATCTTCCATAAATTAAAAAATAAAATCAAGAAAAAATAAATTCTAAGAGAAGACAAATCTTCTCCTTGAGGACATCAATGGTTGATGTCCTGAAAACATCTCTATGCTAGGACAAGAGGAGACCTTCTTCTCTAAGATTTTTTCTAAGTTTCTAAATCTAAGATTTCTAATTTTATTCATACAAAATTTTCACAAAAATTAGAGAGGAAAGATTCTCTAAGAAACCCTAAGAGAAGACCTTTCTTTTCTTCTCCTTTTCTCATCAGGACATGATTAGATCATGTCCAAAAAATTGACACCATGCCCCAACAAATTGGAGCACTCATCCCCACACCCAAATCCTCTCTCTCTCTCTCTTTCAAATATTTATCAAATAAAAATTATAAATAAAATAGAAAGAGAGAAACATAAAAGAAAAATATAAGAGAAGACAATCTTCTCTTACCTTGTCTCTTCAAGACATCAATCTTTGATGTCTTAATTGAGGGCTCTTCTTCAAGAATCATGGCACCACAAATTCTCCACACCTTCTCCTCCTTCTTCTCTAATTTTTTATGATTTTTTAGGATTTTTCATATCTCTAACCATCTTAAAAGAGGCATCCACCTTTTATTGCATGAGTAGCTCAAAACCTAGTTAAAGGAGGACTTCTATGGGGTGTCCAACTCTTTGATGTCCCTCTCTTGATTTTTTTCATGAGAACCATCAAATCCACATCCCAAAAACCTAAGAGAAGGGTGGAGAAGTTATATATGGCATGGGTTAAGTGGGCGCTCAAGAGGGGAAGATGTTTTGGTCAAAAGGGACTCTTCCAAGTAGGAAACAAATCCCAACTTATTCCAAGTTTTGACCAAGTCATAACAAATTCCCAAAGATATGAATTATGGGGTGTGGATGGCCTTCTTGGATGTGGGAATATACATAGAAAAATCAAGAAGTAATTAAGGTGGGTGTGAGGTCCTAGTCATAAGGGAAAGAGATAGAGTCCCAGTCCAACTGGGACTCCTCTTGTTTGACTAGGTCAAAATAGTTTTGAACCTAATTTAAATCTCATTTAAATCAGATCAAATGGAACCTAATTATGGAAGATCCTGAAGAAAAATCTTGATTTCCCAGACCAAGTTCGTTCAGATCTGATAGGATCAAGAGATATATTTCGAAAATTTTTCTCTTTGATCCAAATCAAATCTAGGATATTTTAGATCTAATTTTTATTATTTTAATAATTAAAATAAAATATAAATAAATTAAATTATATTTAATTTACCTTGATGTAGGATAATCCTATTACCCATTGATGATCTTGTAAGCAGCGGAAGGTTCTAGATCTAGCCATGCAAGTGCCTGGCCTCTACCGATGTCTAGTCGGACAGGGTCTAGAGATCCTCTTCTTCTCTATCACATCTCCAAAAATTAGATCTGAATTTAATTTGAAGAATCTTCAAAACTGCTTTCGAAGATCAACAGTTGTCCTTTGCAGCAGTGCAACCTTCTAGCTTTCTATCGCCTTTCTCTCACCTAGATTGCACCAACTTAGATCCCAAACTACTTTGGGCATGGAGAGGAGAGGGAGATGATGGACTTGGCATGGAGGAGGAAGAGAGAGGCAGCCTTAGGGCATGGAGAATTTTTACATTTCTTTTTTACTTGTTTTGAGTTGGGCGCATGGTCTTATTTATAGACTATGCATGATCCAACTCCTCTTCTTCCCAACCAATCACAATCCTTTGTGAAATCAGATCTAAATCTGATTGGTGGGAATAGAGTCCCTTGGATTCATTCTTAGATGGCACCTAAGACCAGTCAAAGTTGGTTCTTAGGAGGAGTCTATTCGGAATCCAAGAAAGAGATGGAGTCCCTGTCCAATAAGGACTCCTGGGTGGCGTGCACCCTCCTCCTTGCCAGTTTCTGATAGGGGGATAAGCCCCCACCAGCTCTGCAATAGGTGCGTGACATATGGACAGAAGTCAAAGTGTCAATGGTCAATATTTGACTAGTCAAAGGTCAATTTTTGATCAAAGATAAAGGACGAGAAATGGTAGGTGACCAAAAATGGTAGGTATTATCTTACAAAATAAGACAACCCTTTTTTGATCTGGACAAGCTCCAGTCAGACCAAGTGAAAGCCTCTGATCGAGCACAAACTTCTTTGGCTCAGTCAGGACAACTATTTACGATAGCAAAAGAAGAACGTTAGGTTCAATCGAGTGTTAGCACGATTTTCTTAAACCTAATTGAATCTCATTCAGATCAATTAAACTGAATCAGTTTAATTGATGACCACCAGATTCAAATCCTTATTTGTGTGACCCAGTTAGGTTCAGTTCTATATGGTAATGGGATATGTCAAGATCTCTATCATCGATATCATCAAAACTCCTTTCGATGGATCAAAACTCTTCTGATTCGAACAGCTAGAATGATCGATCATCTAAATCATTCTAATTGCTTCCAAAATCCACCAATGACACCTAGCAGTATATGGTGGCAACCCATCAGAGCTGAATGCAAATCTCTTGGTGCAACTACCTATGTGATTAAGTTCTTCTATCTTGGGCTTCGATCAGATTAGGGTTAAGGTGAACTCGTCAAACCCTAGTTTCTGTCAGATGATGTAATTACTCGATTCAAGTCTGATATGAAAACCTAAATAGAAACTCTTTCTATTATTTTATTCTACCATGGCCATGGGCTTCTGGACTTGATTCTCATGATTATCATAGGACTGCTCCTCCACCACCGAGGTAGATAGATTCCATCTTGATGCAATCCAGTTCCTACAATGAACATGCTATAGCCAACATATACCTCAAGATTCTGAATGGCTAGGAGATTAAGTTATGGTTTAGTCAAACTATAACACCCTTAAGGTGAACCGCCGATGCACCTCAGGTCAAAGAACCAGACACACCACTGTATAATCGAGTCAGTCATTGATGAGAAGGTAGACTTCCTAATGACTACTCGAGGTGGTCATGCTCAGTGCCCTCATTCTCTAATGAGTATCTTTACTCTCACTTCGATGTCTCCACATCATAGACTCAAGACTTATCTACTAAAGAGAAGCAATTGTACACCAACCTTTCGGATCAATCAGTATCCTCGTGATGATCCTATGGTCGAGAGCATTTTGTGAGTTAATAATGATTATTCATGTCATAAATTTTCAACTCCTGAAAATATAAATTATCATTACCATTAACTCAAAGGATGTATCACAGACACTAAATACACATACGTGATAGAAAATAACCCATTTTATTAATTATAGTCAAAATTATAATTTTGCCCCTATAAGTGTATTACAAGTGTCAGCCAATTCTGGCTTCTAGGGCACCTATATCTAACAATCTCCCACTTGTCCTAAAGTCAATTGGCTACAAGTCTAAGTTCCATCTTCTCAAGATGGGCTTCGATCTTTTATTGTTCCAATGGCTTTGTAAGTGGGTCTGCCGCATTGTTTGCGAAATTGACTCTCTTGACCTTGACGTAACCCTTCTCGAGGTAATCACAGATGAGGTGGTATCGCCGCTCAATGTGCTTGGATTTCTGGTGAGACCTCGGCTCCTTAGCAAGGGCTATAGCACCATTGTTGTCGCAGTATAGAGGAATAGCATCTGATGGCATTACTCCAATTTCTACAGCAAACTTCTTGTACTAGAATGCTTCCTTCATAGCCTCTGATGCAGCGATATATTCTGCTTCCATGATGGAATCTGCTATCATGGTTTGCTTGGAACACTTTCAGCTGACAGCACCACCATTGTATACAAACAGACTCCCAGATGTCGACTTTTGATCATCTACATCGGACATGAAATCCGAGTCTGTGTATCCCTGGACTTGGAGTTCTCCGTTACCAAAGACTAACATCATATCCTTAGTTCTTCTTATGTACTTAAGGATACATTTCACAGAAGTCCAGTGTTCTTCATTTGGATTTGACTGATATCTACTTGTGACACTCACAGCATGGGCTATATCAGGTCGTGTACATAGCATGGCATACATGAGACTCCCTATTGCAGAAGCATAAGGGATCTTGCTCATGCGTTCTATTTCCTCAGGTGTGCTAGGGCACATCTTCTTGGAAAGATGAATACCATGTCTGAAGGGTATTAATCCCCTCTTAGAGTTTTCCATACTAAACCTCTTTAGTACTTCCTTTATGTACATCTTCTGTGAAAGTCCAAGCATTCTATTTGGTCTATCCCTATAGACCTTAATTCCTAGAATAAAGGATGCTTCACCTAGGTCTTTCATGAAGAATTTCTTGGACAACCATATTTTGACTATCATTGACATGGGAATATCATTACCAATAAGGAGGATGTCATCCACGTACAATATGAGGAAGACAATAGCACTCCCACTGATATTTTGAAGACACACGGTTTCTCTTCATTTTTGATGAAATCAAATGTTTTGATCACATCATTGAAACGAGTGTTCCAGCTCCGAGATGCTTGCTTAAGTCCATATATGGACCTTTGCAGCTTGCAAATCTTGTGATCAGTATCATTGGATGTGAAACCTAGCGGCTGTTCCATATAGATATCTTCCTCAAGATATCCATTTAAGAACGCCATTTTCACGTCCATTTGCCATATTTCATATCGAAATAGGATGCAAAGGCAAGCAATGTGTGGATGGATTTTAGCATAGCCACTGGGGAAAAGGTATCCTGATAGTCTATGCCTTCGCATTGACTATAATCTTTTGCCACTAGTCTTGCCTTGAATGTCTCTACATTCCCATCTGCACCAATCTTTTTTTTGAAGTTCCATTTACACGCAATAGGTACTATACCTTCTAGTGGATCTACCAAGGTCCAGACTTGGTTTGAGTGCATCGAGTCAATTGCCTCTAGCCATTTCTCGTAGTCGATATCTGATATCGCCTCGTTGTAGGTTTTGGGATCATCACCATGAGCACCATTACCTATGAGGAACATTTTTTCTACTTTCTCTGAAATAATACCTAAGTATCTTTCAGGAGGACGGAAAACTCTTTCCGATCTATGAGGTGGAGGAGGTAGTGTTCTTATTGGCTCAACCTGATTTGGTTCCAATTGGTCCTTAGCTCATTGTACTTATGAGACTATCTCATCAAGCTTAATCTGCTTTCCAATGAATAAACTATTTTTCAAAAAAGATGGCATATCGACTCACAATCACATTATGGTCTTCTGGAATGTAGAAATAGTATCCTAATGACTCTTTAGGATATCCTATGAATCGAGCTCTGAAGGACCTAAACTCTAACTTGTCTGCTTATTGTCTTTTGACATGAGTTGGACAACCTAAAATTCTGAGATGACTCAGACTCGATTTCTTACCGTGCCATATCTCATACGATGTGGTAGGAATGGTTTTAGAGAAAATCCTATTCAGTAGATAAATTTAAGTTAACAATTAGTGTCCCCAAAAAAAATTAGGAAGGTTTATGAAGCTCATCATGGATCGGACCATATCCAATAGAGTCTGATTTCTCCATTCTGAAATCACGTTGAGTTGAGGTGTTCCTGGTGGAGTCCATTGAGAGTCAATGCCATTTTTCTTAAGATAGTCTAGGAATTTCTGGCTAAGGTAATCACCTCCTCGATCTGCTCGAAGAATCTTAATGGATTTTTCAGTTTATTTTTCTACTTCATGTCTGAATTCTTTGAACTTTTCAAAAGCTCAGACTTGTGTCTCATAAGATACACATAACCATACCTAGACAGATCATCAATAAAGATAATGAAGTAGACAAAATTGCCTCTAGCCAGCACATCAAATGGGCCGCACACATCAGTATGTACTAGGGCAAGGAGATCTATGGCCCTTTCCCCATGTCCTACAAAAGAGAATTTAGTCATTTTGCCTTAAAGACAAGATTCATAAGTTGGATATAACTCGAAAGTCAACGGACTCAATAGCCCATTTTTCTCCAATTTGTTGATCTTATCTTTTGCTATATGACCTAATCTTAGGTTCCATAGATACCTATCGTTTGGACTATCCCTAGGTCGTTTGGCATTCACATTTTGCTCGATAATTAGAACAGATACATCAATATGTTGCTTATAAAGACCGTTAATAAGAAAGCCATTTGCAATTTTATTTCTTTCATAAAGAATGTTACAATGGTCCTTAAAGAAGGTAATGACATAACCTTCTAGTGCTAAGCATAAAACAAAAATCAAATTCCTGCTAGCTGCAGGCACATAATAATAGTCTTTCAAAACTAAGTCTAAACTAGATGGTAATCGAAGAGAGTATGTTTCCACCACCACTGCAGCAACTCTTGCTCCATTTTCGATGCGTAGGATCATGTCTCCATCCCTCAGCCTCCTGCTACCCTCAAGATCCTATATGGAAGTGCATAGATGAGCACTAGAACTAGAGTCAAGCATCCAACTAGATGCAGAACAAACCATAAGGTTAGACTCAATAACGAGCATACCTCCAGAAGGATCTTCCTTCTTGTTCTTCAAGATGGCCTGGTAAGTAGTGTAGTTTCGCTTCCAGTGGCCATCACTGTTGCAATAGAAATACTTTTCTTTGACAGCGGCCTTCTTCTTCAGCTCTGCCTTCTTCTTGTTTGCTCCTTCCATCTTCTGCTTTTTTGCAGACTTCTTTTTCTTTCTAGAAGATTTTTTTTTGGAAGAAGTCCATTTCATAGCAAGAATTGAGTCTTTAGAACCTTTCATAGAAAGCTCAGCAGTGACCAGCATGTTCATTAATTCGGCTAATGAATTTTGAAGTTTATGCATGTGGTAATTCATGATGAATTGCCCATATGCATCAGTCAAGGATTGCAGAATAACATCGTTCTGCAGATCCAAGTCTAACTTCACATCGAGCTTCTCAAGCTCTTCCAAGTCTTTGATCATCATCAGATAGTGATCTTGGACTGACTGTCCATCATGCATCTTAGCCTTAAAAAGTTGTTTCGTGACTTGATACTTGGCTGCGCGACTCTGTTCACCAAACACCTCTTGCAGGTGAGCCAACATTCGACGAGTAGTCCCCGATATCTTCATGCTGGCACTGGAGCTCATCAGACATCGAGCCCAATATATAATATCTAGCATTATTATCTTCGTCTATCCATTTTTTCAGAGATGCTCTCTGTTCAGCGAATGAATGGGCTAATAAGCTGGAAGGGTCCTGATCCAATACATGGGTTAACTTCTCAAAATCCAAAATGATTTTGTAGTTTCTGAGCCAATTTTTATAATTGGATCTGGTCAGTCTATGTGTGTCTAGGATACGTGCTAATGGGTTGGATGCAGACATTTTCTTATAGAGAGTCAAAGATTCTAGTTAGATACTGTAATTATGACTTGATCAATTTATTTAGAAATTTTATTTTTAAATAAATTAGCTCCCACTATTTTCTTGCATCCCTACACTCCCTTTGTAGAGATGCAAAAATCTCCATGATTAATGATTTCTAGTGGGTGGTGCGGTCTCACCAACTGACTCATCACCTCACCTAACAGTTATTGGTGATGGGTTAGCAAATGAGTGAACAACTCTTGTTCAATGATTCTCTAATCATGGTGCACCCAAACTTGGTCTCTAATTCATGAATCTCACCGTATTCAGAATATTGATCCACTCCTTAGTTAAGTCAGACCCATCATTTGCACAGACCGAATTCCTAATTGAGTCTCTCACCGCATTCGAAATATTGAGCCCAACTAATCAGCCAGCCCATAGCATCCAATGCCTAATAGACATGGTTGCATCTTTCCAGTGCAACTGAGCCACTGTATCCAGTCGAGAATAATCAATCTCAGGAAGGGCCCGCACATCTACAATGGTGAAAGACCTCAGACTTAATCTTTTCTTAGGGAGAATTGATTCAGGTCTCATAAAACTAGACTTGTCATAGTCATAACAGTTAT
>QRFJ01004481.1:23468-66112 GCA_006176705.1 Cocos nucifera
TATTTTTCAAGAAAGATGGCATGTCGACTCACAATCACATTGTGGTCTTCTGGAATGTAGAAATAGTATCCTAATGACTCTTTAGGATATCCTATGAATCGAGCTCTGAAGGACCTAAACTCTAACTTGTCCGCTTGTTGTCTTTTGACATGAGCCGGACAACCCCAAATTCTGAGATGACTCAGACTTGGTTTCTTACCGTGCCATATCTCATACGGTGTGGTAGGAACGGTTTTAGAGGGAACCCTATTCAGTAGATAAATTGAAGTTAACAATGAGTGTCCCCAAAGAAAATCAGGGAGGTCTGTGAAGCTCATCATGGATCGAACCATATCCAATAGAGTCCGATTTCTCCATTCTGAAACCCCGTTGAGTTGAGGTGTTCCTGGTGGAGTCCATTGAGAGACTATGCCATTTTCCTTAAGATAGTCTAGGAATTTCCGGCTAAGGTATTCACCTCCTCGATCTGATCGAAGAACCTTAATGGGTTTTCCAGTTTATTTTTCTACTTCATGTCTGAATTCTTTGAACTTTTCAAAAGCTTCAGACTTGTGTCTCATAAGATACACATACCCATACCTAGACAGATCATCGGTAAAGGTAATGAAGTAGACAAAATTGCCTCTAGCCGGCACATCAAATGGGCCGCACACATCAGTATGTACTAGGGCAAGGAGATCTGTGGCCCTCTCCCCATGTCCAACAAAAGGGAGTTTAGTCATTTTGCCTTGAAGACAAGATTCATAAGTTGGATATGACTCGAAAGTCAATGGACTCAATAGCCCATTTTTCTCCAATTTGTTGATCCTATCTTCTGCTATATGACCTAATCTCAGGTGCCATAGATATCTATCGTTTGGACTATCCCTAGGTCGTTTGGCATTCACGTTTTGCTCGATAGTTAGAACAGGTACATCAATATGTAGCTGATAAAGACCATTAATAAGGAAACCATTTGCAATTTTATTTCTTTCATAAAGAATGTTACAATGGTCCTTAAAGAAGGTGATCACATAACCTTCTTGTGCTAAGCATGAAACAGAAATCAAATTCCTGCTAGCTGCAGGCACATAATAACAGTCTTTCAAAACTAAGTCTAAACCAGATGGTAATCGAAGAGGGTATGTTTCCACACCACTGCAGCAACTCTTGCTCCATTACCGATGCGTAGGATCATGTCTCCATCCCTCAGCCTCCTGCTATCCTCAAGACCCTGCATAGAAGTGCACAGATGAGCACTAGAACCAGAGTCAAGCATCCCAACTGGATGCAGAAGAAACCGTAAGGTTAGACTCAATAACGAGCATACCTCCAGAAGGACCTTCCTTCTTGTTCTTCAGGGTGGCCAGGTAAGTAGGGCAGTTTCCGCTTCCAATGGCCGTCGCTGTTGCAATGGAAACACTTTCCTTTGACATCGGCCTTCTTCTTCGGCTTCTGCCTTCTTCTTCTTTGATCCTTCCACCTTCTTGCTTTTTCACAGACTTCTTTTTCTTTCCATAAGACTTTCTTTTGGAAGAAGTCCGTTCCATAGCAAGAACTGAGCCTTTAGAACCTTTCATAGAAAGCTCAGCGGTAACCAGCATATTCATTAATTCGGCCAAGGAATTTTGAAGTTTATGCATGTGGTAATTCATGATGAATTGCCCATATGCATCAGTCAAGGATTGCAGAATAATATCGTTCTGCAGATCCAAGTCCAACTTCACACCGAGCTTCTCAAGCTCTTCCATGTCCTTGATCATTGTCAGACAGTGATCTTGGACTGACTGCCCATCATGCATCTTAGCCTTAAAAAGTCATTTCGTGACTTGATATTTGGCTGCGCGACTCTGTTCACCAAACATCTCCTGCAGGTGAGCCAACATTTGGCGAGCAGTCCCGATATCTTCATGTTGGCGCTGGAGCTCATCAGACATCGAGCCCAACATGTAATATCTGGCCTTATTATCTTCGTCTAATCCATTTTTTCCAGAGACGCTCTCTGTTCAACAGATGGACGGGCTGGTAATGTGGGAGGGTCCTGGTCCAAAACATGGGTTAACTTCTCAAAACCCAAAATAATTTTGTAGTTCCTGAGCCAATCTTTATAATTGGGTCCAGTCAGTCTATGTGTGTCCAGGATACGTGCCAATGGGTTGGACGCAGACATTTTCCTGTAGAGAGTCAAAGATTCTAGTTAGATACTGTAATTTTGACTTGACCAATTTGTTTAGAAATTTTATTTTTAAATAAATTAGCTCCCACTATTTTCTCGGATCCCTACACTCCCTCTGTAGAGATGCAAAAATCTCCATGATTAATGATTTCTAGTGGGTGGTGCGGTCTCACCAACTGACTCATCACCTCACCTAACAGTTATTGGTGATGGGTTAGCCAATGAGTGAACAACTCTTGTTCAATGATTCTCTAATCATGGTGCACCCAAACTTGGTCTCTAATTCATGAATCTCACCGTATCCGGAAATATTGATCCACTCCTTAGTTAAGTCAGACCCACCATTTGCATAGACTGGGTTCCTAATTGAGTCTCTCACCGTATCCGAAATATTGAGCCCAACTCATCCTCCAGCCCATAGCATCCAATGCCTAATAGACATGGTTGCATCTTCCGGTGCAACTGAGCCACTGTATCCAGCCGAGAACAATCAACCCCGGGAAGGGCCCGCACATCTACAATGGTGGAAGACCTCAGACTTAATCTTTTCTTAGGGAGAATTGATTCAGGTCTCATTAAACTAGACTTGGCTTAGTCATAACAATTATGACTAACCTAGTGGCATGGGTTAGCTCGGATTATTGACCACCTCAGATCAGAACTGTGTCAACAGATATGGCCAGGTAAGTGAGACCGGTGGAAGGAATATGCCATTAACTCGTACAAGAATGCATTCAGGTCGAGTAGCTTCCAATTAAAAACCAGTCGATCGTCTGTGCCAAACTTACCTTAGACACCAAATTGTTGAGTCAGAACCAATTGGGTTAGCCTACAATCCAGACTCTAACCTCTGAGCCTAATTAGGTCTTGCTTGATCGTGACTCGATCTTGACCCAGACTTAATCCTATTAGGCTGGTCAATTTAAGCATTGTTGATCCCATCTAACCAACTCTTGATTCGGTTTGATCAACCGCTTAGACCTAATTGAGCTACCCAAGCCCGAACCCAGTATTATGAATATGTCTTAGATCTAAAATTCTCAATTTTAGACCTAATTAATATTTCCATAATCTTAATTCTTTAATTAAGTAGGGTTCATAAACAAAATATGCACAATAAATCCTAGGGTTTCAGGATCTAGGGTTTTGCAGAAAGTAAGTTTTGGATTTCTGATTAAGGACGAACACGCAGCACCCCTACACATCATAAGAACACCCCATCGAATGGAGAAGAGGGCCTTTAAACCCTTCTTCATTCGTTCTTATGACCGGACGGCCAAGAGGAATGCCTTAATCAGGAACATGTCAATACTACAAAACAGTTTTAGATCTATATCATATATCTCATATACAAATTAGATCTAATCATGGCATATTTTGCATACATCTCATGTATCGAAATCATGCATATTTTCAGATCTAAATTATCTCATAATAATCTAAAAAATTAGATTTAAATTGATCTAATCAAAATAAATTCTAATCTAGATAACTTATGTAGAACTATTCTACAACTAGTCTAGACATGCATCAATCATATCTCATATGATGTTTAAAATTAAATAATTTTTATTTGCTATTTTTTAGATGTTATTATAACTACTTATAATATCAAAAAATAGTAAATAAATAGATCTAAAATATGATTTAATCAAATTAAATCAAAACATGCAAGACTATTCTATAGAACTATTCTATTTTAGAACTAGTCATGCATATTTTCTAATCTTAGATCCAAATCATTTAATTTTAATTTTTTCTGATTTCAGATCTGATCACATCTCATGTGACATCTAAAATCATTTATTTTCTAATTAAAATAAATTTAAAATTAGATCTAAACACTTTTAGAACCTTGGCTCTGATACCAGTTGAAGGAAAATCCTGATTTTTCGGACCAGGTTCGTTCAGATCTGATCAGATCAAGAGATATATTTCAAAAATTTTTCTCTTTGATCCTAATCAGATCTGAGATATTTTAGATCTAATTCTTATTATTTTAATAATTAAAATAAAATTTAGATAAATTAAATCAAATTTAATTTACCTTGATGTGGGTAATCCTATTACCCGTTGATGATCCTGTAAGCAGCGGAAGGTTCTGGATCTAGCCACGCAAGTGCCTGGCCTCTACCGGTATCCACTCAGGCTGGATCTGGAGATCCTCTTCTTCTCTATCACATCTCCAAAAATTAGATCTGGATCTGATCTGGAGGATCTTCAAAACTACTTTTGAAGATCAGCAGTTGTCCTTTGCAGCAGCGCAGCCTTCTAGCTTTCAATCGCCTTTCTCTCGATCTGGATTGCACCAACCAAGGTCCCAAAACTACTTTTGGACATGGAGAGGAGAGGGAGAAGATGGACTTGGCATGGAGGAGGAGGAGGAGAGGCAGCCTTGGGGGTGTGGGAAATTTTTCAATTTTTTTCTTTTTGAGTTGGGCGCAGGGTCTTATTTATAGACTATGCTGTGATCCAACTCCTCTTCTTCCCAACCAATCACAACCCTTTGTGAAATCAGATCTAAATCTGATTGGTGGGAATAGAGTCCCTTGGATTCCTCCTTAGATGGGTGCCTAAGACCAGTCAAAGTTGGTTCTTAGGAGAACTCTAATTCGGAATCCAAAAAGGAGATGGAGTCCCTTGTCCAACAGGGACTCCTGGGCGCCTCCAACTTGGGCACACGCCAAGGGTGGCGTGCGCCCTCCTCCTTGCCAGGTTCTGGTAGGGGGACAAGCCCCCACCAGCTCTCCAATAGGTGCATGACATGTGGACAGAAGTCAAAGTATCAATGGTCAACATTTGACCAGTCAAAGGTCAACTTTTGACCAAAGTCAAAGGAACGAGAAATGGCAGGTGACCAAAAATGGCAGGTATTGTCTTACAAAATAAGACAACCCTTTTCTGACCTTGGACAGGCTCCAGTCAGACCAAGTGAAGGCCTCTGAATTGAGCACAAACTCCTTTGGCTCAGTCAGGACAACTATTTATGATAGTAAAAGAAGAACGTTAGGTTCAATCGAGTGCTAGCACGATTTTCTTGAACCTAATTGAATCTCATTCAGATCAATTGAACTGGATCAGTTCAATTGATGATCACCAGATTCAA
Source organism: Cocos nucifera (assembly GCA_006176705.1). Taxonomy (NCBI): domain Eukaryota; kingdom Viridiplantae; phylum Streptophyta; class Magnoliopsida; order Arecales; family Arecaceae; genus Cocos; species Cocos nucifera. The sequence goes on from QRFJ01004481.1 coordinate 28,730, forward strand.
ACCCTTGTTTGTGTGACCCAGTTAGGTTCAGTTCTGTATGGTAATGGGATATGTCATGATCTCTATCATCGACATCATCGAAACTCCTTTCGATGGATCAGAACTCTTCTGATTCGAACAGCTAGAATGATCGATCATCTAAATCATTCTAATTGCTCCCAAAATCCACCAGTGACACCTAGCAGTATATGGTGGCAACCCATCAGAGCTGAAATGCGAACCTCTTGGTGCAGCTACCTGTGTGATTAAGTTCTTCTATCTTGAGCCCCGATCAGATTAGGGTTAAGGTGAACTCGTCAAACCCTAGTTTCTGTCATATGATGTAATCATTCGATTCAAGTCCGATGTGAAAATCTAAATAGAAACTCTTTCTATTATTTCACTCTACCATGGCCATGGGCTTCTGGACTTGATTCTCATGATCATCATAGGGCTGCTCCTCTACCACCGAGGTAGATAGATTCCATCTTGATGCAATCCAGTTCCTACAATGAACATGCTATAGCCAACATACACCTCAGGGTTCCGAATGGCTAGGAGATCGAGTATGGTGTAGTCAAACTATAACACCCTCAAGGTGAACTATGATGCACCTCAGGTCAAAGAACCAGATACACTACTGCAGCATCGAGTCAGTCATTGACGAGAAGGTAGACTTCCTAATGACTACTCGAGGTGGTCATGCTCAGTGCCCTCGTTCTCTAACGAGTACCTATACTCTCGCTCCGATGTCTCCACACCATAGACTCAAGACTCATTTACTAAACAAAAGTGATTGTACACCAACCTTCTGGATCAATCACCATCCTCGTGATGATCCTATGGTCGGAAGCATTTTATGAGTTAATAATGATTATTCATGTCTTAAATTTTCAACTCTTGAAAATATGAATTATCATTACCATTAACTCAAAGGATGTATCACAGACACTAAATACACATATGTGATAGAAAATAACCCATTTTATTGATTATAGTCAAAATTACAATTTTGCCCCTAGGAGTGTATTACAGGTGTCAGCCAATTCTAGCTTCTAGGGCACATATATCTAATAGATCCTAGTCTAACTAGTTGCCCAATTAAATTAAATTAAATCAAGATTTAAATTTGATTTAAATGCTAAGTCAATTAAGTGCACCCAAGTCCTAGTCAAACAAGGAATTATTCTTTCTTGAAATTGGCTTATTCAATAAACCAACTAGACTTAATCTAATTAAGTTCAAACTAATTTTAATTTAATCTAATTCAATTAGACTTAATTTCAGCCTGATTGCTCAATCAAATTAAGCTAATTAGCAATTCAATTGCTAATTAATCCTCCTACAATACTTGCATTAGGTCAAACATCAATCGCATTAAATGTTTGACCTCAAAATGATTCTCAATCATCGATTAACCATCTGATCACGTTACAAACTCTAATGTGTGTGACTCCATAAGCTGAAACCTAAGCCAGTAGTATAAAAACCAATTCCTATACCAATTAAAGTTACGATCTAGCAATGATTCCCAACGTCCAGATAGGTTGAATGTATGCAAAGCAACATTCTTAGAATCCTAGCTCATGGTTACCATATAATTCATCCCTATAATCAATAATGCTCATGACAACTTTGAGTACACTATCAAACACTCATACAAGTCATCTCTATTATGTTTCAAAATTTTGCAAATCCCGTGACACCATACAAGAATTATGCTGGCCTAGGTTTTGGTAAATTGAAACACAGCAAGTCATTCTTTTCCTAAAGTTAATTAGGAGTGGTCAATCCCATCTGACTCAGACACCGACTTTACAAATTCTTGATTATACCTAAAAATATTTCGAACCTATATTAGAAATATAGATAGTCCAGCACCAAAGTATAGTGAGTTGCTTGTAAGTCATCATGGTGATCTTAGGTCGGAGGAACACTTATACCCATTGGCCTTAGCTAGCTACTCTTGATAGTAGAGTGCTACATTGATCACGTTCAGTGTAGATATACTCCTACATCTCACCCAGATGCCATACCGGTGTCTCTACACCACTTGGTTATGAGGACAACAAATGCATATGGCATACAGTGACCTACACTCGATATGTTATCATCCTTGTTAATAACTTATCATTTGGTTGTGATCAATTTATGAATTATCCAATAAATTCTCATTTGTTGATTGATTATGGTTTTAAAGACTTTATCTAATTTACGAGTTTATTTAAGAAAGATAGAACTTTTATGATGAACAAGCCAAATAACTATTATTATTTGATAATTCATATATTAAATCCAATTATCTACTACTTAGATTATTGGCTTTAGGACACATTTTTCAACAATAGCTACATTGAAAGGTTTGTATTCAACTCTGATGGATTACCATGGCATACTATCAAGTGTCACTGGTGGATTTTGGGATCAATTAAAATTATCTTGATGATTGACGATTCTAATTAGATGAATCAAAAGAGTTCTAATCGATCGGAAGCTATTTCGATGATATCGATGATAGAGATCATGTCATGTCCTATTATCATACAGAACTTAACCTAACTAGATCACACAAATAAGGGTTTGGATTTGGAAATCATTAACTTGACTAATATGGTTCGATTGATTTGGATTAGATCCAATAAGGTTCAAGAAAATCATGCTAGCATATGATTGAACTAGATTTTCTCCTCCTATGGATATTCTAGTTGATTTGGACTAAGTCAAATCCAATTTAGCTCAACCAGATATCATGTATGGATTTGTTCCAATCTAACTGGTCCATGTCCTGATTAGATCAAAGCTTATCCTAGCTAGATCAAAGCTTGTCCTGATGAGATCAAGGCTTGTCTTGGTCTAAAAGTAAGGGCATTCGGACAAGGGTCGTTTGACCCATTCTTTGCACAAAAGAAGGGAGGAGGTGTGCACCCCCTAGAGATTATCTAGGGGCATGTGCCCTTAGGTGATTTCATGAAGAGGAGGGTGCATGCCCCCTTTTTGGCATGCACCCTTATTGGATACGAATGAATGGCATTTTGAAAAGTTCAAATGCTATGGGATAATTCTCATGCACCAAAATCTTCTTATCCAAAATATATGACTCCCAATTTTTTGAAGTTTTGTATGACAAAATGCCTTAAAAATCTTGGTGTGGCATGGGATTTAGAGTGGAGTCCTTTTGCTTTAAGCAAATTGGTTGCTTAAATCCCTAGGATTCTAGGGTTGCGCAGCTCTATATATAGACCCTTGATCAAAGCTGTTTGATTAATTTCAATTTTCATGCCCAGGCTCTGCCATTTTCTCCATCTCCCATGCTACCTATCCTCTTCCACTCCCTCTTCTCCACACCCAAGGAGTTGGGTGAACCAGCAATCAAAAGTTGAGGGCTGCTGCTACAAGGACTGCTCCTAGGCAATCCCATTCGTGTGACGAACATCCTACTATTGGAGATCAGATCGAAGGCATACTAGAAGAATTCTAGATCTAATCTTTTGAGATCGAATCCAAAAAGAGAAGACCTCTAGATCTAACTTGAGTAGATACTGGTAGAGGTTGGGCATGTACACGGCTAATGTCGGAACCCTGGATGCATCAGATCATCACTATAGGATGAACTATGTTGGTAATTATGTCCCAAAGTCAATCATTAGGCTATTGATGGTTGTGCCATTTTATAATTATAAATGAATGAATAAAATTATATTCTAGATTTTTCATCATAAAGTCTACATCTTCTAATGAACTCTATATTATGATGAAGTCCTTAGGACTATTTAGTTTCGATAAAGAGAGAATTTAACGATTAGTCCTTAAACTGTTTATGATCAAATGATATGTTGTTAATTAGGTCGACAATGTTTATAGAGTGTAGGTCATTATATGCCATATAGGTTAGTTATCTCCTTAGCCAAAGAGTGTGAAGACACTGGTATGGTATACAAATGAGATGTAAGGGTACATCATCACTGAACGTGATCAACTTTAGAGCATTTTGTTGTCAAAAATTGCTCTGATGGGATATGGGTATAAGTATCCCTTAAATCTGAGATCACCATGGTGACTTGCAAGCAACTCACTGTGCTTTGGTGCTGAACTACTTGAATTTCTAATTCATTGATGGAAGATTTTTGGGCACAGTCAAGTACTTATGAAGTTGGTGAGTGATCAAGATGGGATTGACCACTTCAAGAGTTTGGAGAAAATGCATCACTATATTTCGATATAGCAAAACCTTGCCCAGGATAATATATGAGATGGATTTGGTATTTTAAATTACATTGTGGATGACCTAATCAAGATTGATAGTTAAACTTTAAGTTATCCTATGAGCATTAAAGTCAAAGGAATGAATTATATGGAAACTATATCCATATGGGTTCTAAGAGTGTTGCTTTACACATTCAACCTATCCAACCGTCGGATATCATTACTAGATGGTCACTTTGATTGCTATAAAAATTTATTCTTATACTACTAGCTTAGATTCTAACCTATGGGGTCATACATATAAGAGATCATGATCTGATTGGATGGTTGATCAATGATTTAGAATTATTCTAAGATCAAACAATCAATATGATTGATGTCTGACCTAGTGCAAGTATTACAGGAGGATCGATTAGTAATTAGATTACTAATTAGCTTAATTTAATTAAGCTAAATAGTTAATATTAAATCTAATTGAATAGGATTCAATTAGATTTGATTTGAAATTGATTAGATCAAGTCCAATTGATTTATTGGATAAGCCAATTGCAAGGAAGAACAATTCTCTATTTAATTAGGACTTGTATGCACTGAATTTCTAATTTGAATAGAAATTCAATCCAATTTAGATTTAATTTAATCTAATTTAAATTGGCCATTAGTTGGACTAAGATCATCTCTATTTGATTTTCATTAGTTTTCATTTAATTGGGTTTGAATAATAAGTTGGACTAATTCAAAACTAGAAGTTCTAGTGTGACTAAATTTTTTCCATCTTGCGCCACCCTGCTTTCCATGTCCCCCCTACCATTTTCCTTGGAATTTATATAGAAAATTTTATTTATAGATAGTATCCATGCCATTTTTTATGTCTCCTATCTTTTTAGAAGAAAATTAGCTATGGAATTAGTCAAAACAAATAAGTTATTTTGACCTAGGACTCTATTAGATAGAGTTTGACACATCATCTTTTCTTATCTCTTTGAGGCACCAAACCACCTATTTTTTTCTAATTTGTTATGAAAAGTTGAAGACTTTTGTGCATATGTTCCCTAGAGTCCATGCAAAAAAATAAAAAGGGGATGCCTAAGAGTTGGGCGCCCCAATCTTTGCTCAATTTGGGCATGCCTTTCTAGGTATTTGACTTAAACAAGGACTTATCATAACTCTCTATTTAAAAGAAGTTAGAGCATAAATTTTTTATAGATTTTGGACCTGAGTGGGAGTGTTTGGGCATGAAAACCTTGGGTTCTAAGGGTCATTGGGTGTTGGGCTTTGTAAAGGCATAGACCATTGTGTCTTGGTAAGAGAAAACAAAGAGAGAAGAGAGGTCTTCTTTAGGGTTTCTCTTAGATCTCTTTACATAATCTTTTTAGAGAAAAAGATGAGGAAAAAGAGTTCTTTCTAATCCTCCCATCTCCTCTTTAGTTCTTGGAGAGTCCAAGATCATTAAAAGAAGAGGATTCACCATCAACCATCATAGAAAAATTAGTACAATGCTAGCACATTATGATAATTTTCAGTCGTTGGACTTTAGATTAATGATCGAGGCTTCATGTGGATTTCTCGTAGAGGCCAAACACATGTGCAGCTCGAAGTGTAGGATTTGGTGTAGTGCTCCCAAGCCTTGAAAGGCAGTAGGAGGAGCTAGGGTGTTGACTTCAAAAAACTAGGATGGTTCCTAACTAAGGATTGTCCTAGATCTAGATAGCTCCTAACTACCAAGATCACCATGAAGCCCTTCAAGTGTAAGATCAGTCATTCAATTGGCCAGATAAGTATAAGATTGGTAGAAGTCCTCCCGTTGCTTGCTTTAGACATCAATTGTGCTTGGCCAAGTAAGCTAACGGAACCAATTATAAACCATCTTCCCTCGGGCCCAATCATCCTTGAGCCACTTTTCTTAGACACCAGTTAAACTGACTAATCCTAATCCGGTCTAACTTTTAGAATTTCTTATCCTAATGAGCTCGAGTTTCTTGGGTCGATGTCTAATTGATTTTAAAATTAAAGGCTTAGATCAATGCAGGATGCTGGTTGGTTGTTTGTGGGCCAAGGAAGAATGATCAAATCTCCATCTTATGTTGTTTAATAGGTTGTGCCCTTAATTTGATTTAAGATGAATATGCATAATCACTTTCAGACAAGAAGTTCTATGCAAGTAAATTAGATGCATGAAACTAATTAGACTTTAGATGCTTACCTTATCTCTAGCGATCACTAAAAAGAAAAAAAAATAAAAATAAAAATAATATGATGGATGCTCTAAGTAGTTAGGATTTTCAATCTTAATATGAAGTTTTTAATTAGATTTAAGTGGTTAATTTTTAAAATTATTTTAAAAATAAAGTAAATAATTAAAAAAAATTTAGGGTTTAGGATTGATCTCACCAAATAAACTTGGAAGCTTCCTCCTTGCCCTAATCTTTTTATTTTTTCTACAAAAGAAATAAAAAAAAGTTAATAAGCAGTATTTATAAAAAATTAAAAAAATAAAAGTTTATTTATAATTAATTTATAAGAAAATCAAAAAAATAAAAAAAAATTTAATGCTCTTGCCTTCCTCGGCAATGACGCCAAAAGATTTAATAAGAGCACGATATTGTCGTTAAGATATCATGTTTATCAGTTTAATTCTTACTTTTTAAATCAATTAGAAAAAGATAAAAAGTAGTGAATTAGATCAAATTTATAAAGAAGATAGTGTTTTAGTTTTAAAATCTTTAATTTTTATAAAAAAAATATAAAAATTAATTTAAAATCAAAAAATAAAATTATAAATAAAAAGTAGAAATTAAAAAATGCAAAAAATTAAACTTGGTACTAAGATCTGCTAGTTAGATCTTAGCATCTACTTGCGATGAAATTAAGGAGCAATTAAAAGTAAAGAGCAGAAATTAAGTTATAATTTAAAATAAAAAGCATGAATTTAAAGTGCATAAAAATAAAATTTTATAATAATTAAAATTTTAAAATTTAAATATATAAAATTAAAAAAATTAAAAACTGCTAATCTTTGATCTTGGGTTAGTGTCGGTGTTGATATGGTGTAGAAGTCAGCTTTTCTTCATCGCACCCATTGCCTTGAAGCAGCTTTTAGTCCAAGCATGGCTTTAACCTTTATCAAACTTCTTTCCATACTCGAAGTTGTTTTGATTTGATGGCTTGGGGTCTTATTTATAGGTATTGGAGGGCTGGAGATCTTTACTGCAGGCAATATGAGACTAAGGTAGACTTTAATCAGCAAAAATAATGAAATTTGAGTGAAAATTGGATGAAAATAGCATCTAGGTCAATTTTGTTGAGTTCCCTGGATTCTGGATGTCAGATCTGCATCAAATGATTGAAAAATCACCAAAAATCAGCATGTAATAGCCTAGATTTGGTTGGATTCATTGCTGGCCATCGGATTGAGTCAATCAAGTGATTCTGGGCCTTTGGATCATGCACTGGAAGTTTAAATTAAGCCAAGATCTTCCGTCTACCATTGGATCAAGATCTGGAAGCTTATGGGCCATTGGATCATGCTTAAGAAATCGATATGAAGAATGAATAAACAGCAACTATTGGATCTGATTTTGGAAAAATTTTGGCCATTGGATCAATGTTTAGAGCATCTAGAACTATACGATCATGCATTGGGAGATGCCTAAATTTGAATCAAAATAGGAATTAACCCGGACCATTGGATCTTCACTGCAAATGACCAGAAATGCACGATCACATCATTATTTTAGCCATGAACCATGTAGACCAGGTGCATTTGAAGATCGGACCAATCAGCATGTGGCAAGCCCTATGAAATTACCATTTTGCCCATGTTTGCTGTGATGAATTTTCTATGAAGCCTTTAGCGGTCTTGAACAACAACGTGGTAGCATGTGATTCACTGCCTTCTGCTGAGTTGGCAATCGACACCTAGGTAGTGGACCAATAGGTGACTTTTGTGGTTGACCAACTTTAGTAGTGCGCCGGCTTGGCATGGCTTTACGACTTGGCTTGATGAGCTGACGGAGCCATTTTTCTTTTTTGATTTTATTTTTTTCTTTAAAAATTCATATCTGATCCATTTTAGCATTATTTTGCTTCAAATTTATTTTATTATGATAAAAAAAGTAAGCTCTTTTACTGATATAATATTTTATTTTTATTTTTATTATTTTTTTAATTATTTATTAATTAATAAAATATTATTTTTTTAAAAATATATATAAATTAATTATTAATTCTTAAAAATAAATATAAATTAATTTATAAATTAATGCTTTTATTGATAAATTTATAGTACTTATCAATGCTTCTCCTTACATCTTTCTAAAACTAGTTTGAGATGATATAGACATTCGGAGAAGGTAGATCCAAAGATGGAAAAATCATACATAAAAATTTCAAAAAACCTTTCAACCATGTCTGAGAAAATGCTAGTCATGCACCTTTAAAAAGAAGCTGGTGCATTATATAGCCTAAAGGGCATGCATCTGTAGGCAAAGATTCTATATGGATAGGTAAAGGTAGTCTTTTCTTGATCCTCAAGGGCTGTAGAAATCTGGTTATATCCCAAATATCTATCCAAAAATCAATAAAAGTCATGCCCTACTAGACATTCTAACATTTGGTCTAAGAAGGGTAGTGAAAAATGATCCTTTTGCATGGCTGTATTTAATTTTCTACGGTCGATGCAAACCCTCCATCCAGTTTGAACACTTATTGGGACCAATTCATTATTTTAATTTTAGATTATAATAACTCCTGACTTCTTACGTACCACTTGTATTGGGCTTACCCATGAACTATTTGAGATTGGATATATTATTTTGTTATTAAGAAGTTTTATTATTTCTTCCTTTACAATCTCTTTCATGACTGGGTTTGGTCTCCTTTGGGGATCTCTTTTTGGCTTAACATCCTTTAATAGATGAATTCTATGTTGAACAATCGAGGGACTAATTCCATTTAAATCACCCATGGTCCATCCTAATGCTTCTTTATTTTTCTTTAGGATAGTCAATAATTCTCCCTCTTGTATAGGATTTAGGATTGCTGAAATAATTATCGGCAAGATTTCTAATGGACCTAGGTATGCATATTTTAGGTGTTTAGGAAGTGTTTTTAATTCTATCTTGGGTGTTTCCTCCACTAATGGTCTAGACAATGGTTCAACTAGAGGCTCCTATCTAAGTTCCATATTGCTTGAAGCTAAATCATTGATGTCTTCAAATTCTTCATAGTTTTGATTCACCCATAGTTTTTTGTTAGATTTTTCATCACTTAGATCAATGGGTTCATAAACATTATCCTGTATTAAGTTGAGGTTACTAACTTGATTTATTTCAAATAGGTTAAAAATATTTAGATCTATGGTCATATTATCGAAAGAGAGTTTCGTTAGGCCATTTTGATAATTGATTCGGGCATTGGCTATGGCTAAAAATGGTCTACCTAGTATAACTGGAATATAGCCATTTGGGTTTATTATAGGTTCAGTTTCTAAAATTATAAAGTCCACTAGGTAGATGAAATCACCAATCTTAATTAATACATCCTCTACTATTTTCCTTGGTACTTTTAAAGATCGATCTGTTAATTATAAAGTCATTCCTATAGGCTTTAATTCTCTCAATTCTAGCTTTTCATAAACTAAATAAGATATTATATTGACACTCACCCCTAAGTCTAATAGAGCCTTGTTAATATAGGTTTTTTCTATGATGCAAGAAATAGTGGGAGATCCTAGATCTTTGTATTTTACTGGCACATGGTTTGATAGGTATGAACTCATACTAGCTGCCAGGAAGGCTCTCTTAGGTACATTAATATTTTTTTTCTAGTACACACGTCCTTATAAAATTTAGCATATGATGGAACTTATTGGATCATCTAATAAAGAAATATTTATTTTCACTTGCTTAAAGACTTTCAGGATTTTATCTAGTTGGGCTGAGTTTTGGTTGGACTTTAATCTATTAGAAAAGGATGCCACAATCTTATGTATTGGTCCAACTAATTTGGGTCCGGGCTCTACTGGTGGATCTGGTTCTATTTGTTTAGATTCTTCAAACTAGCTCTGTTCAGGTATTGGTTCAAATGGTGGATCTTTTATTTCTTCTTCTTGTTCCTCAGACGTATCCACTTGGTTGTCTATTTATTTTCTAGATCTTAGTGTATGGATAGCATTTAGTTGGTTAATCTAGGCTCCTTACTAAGATTTTTGATTATTTTGGTTTCTAGGATTAGCCTCAGGTTGACTTGGCAATCTACCCTTTTCTCTCTCACTCATAGTATTAGCTAACTGTCCTAATTGCATTTCTAAATGAGTTATTGCTTGTGTGTTTGCTGTTAGCAATTGACCAGTGGCTTGCATAAAAGTATTAAGGGTAGTTGCATTATCAATGGTTGATTTTGTTAAGATTTCTAGGCTTTTTGCTAAAGAGTCTAATTTCTTTTCATTATTGTTAATGCCTAGTGGGTTATTTGTTGTAGGGTTAGACCTTGTGTTTGATTGATTGATGCTAGGATTGCCTACATTTGGACCTTGTGACAATAAAAAATTTGGATGGTTTCTCCATCCTGGATTATAAGTGGATGCATAAGAATTATTATTTGATCTTTGATAAGCAGCATCAACCTGTGCAAACTAATTTTTTATTGGTTTTATCAAGAAGGGACATTCCTATATGACATGGTCTGGTGCACTGCAACCATTGCACATGGGTGCAGACACTTGGTTTATGTTGGTTGGTCTTTGTAATTCTAAGACCTTTAATCTTTATTGTAAAGCAGCTATTTTGGCTTCTACAGCTAGGGTTGCTGGGACTTGGTATATACTACCTCTTGCTTGTATAGGTTTTCTAGTTGCTTTCCATTATAGATTCTTTTCTACTTGATCCTTTAAAAATTGCCGGGCATCATTAGGTTCTTTGCGCATGAATTGGCCCTGGCACATTGATTCTAGCATAATCCTAGAACTTGGGTCTAGACCTTCATAAATGATTTGGCATAACCTCCATGTTTCTATTACATGGTGTGGGCATTGAATCAAGAGGTTTTTAAATCAGTCTAAATACTTCTAGAAAGACTCTCCTCCTAATTAGTAAAATTGATTAATTTCATTTTTTAACTTTGCTATTTTGTGGAGGAAGAATTTTCTTAAGAACACTTTTATAGAGCCATCCCATGTTGTGATTGAGTGGTTGGATAGACTATATAACCATTTTTTTGCATTTTTCTTGAGGATAAAATTAATCAGCCTAAGTTTAATAGCATCATCTGAGAGTTGGTGTATCCTTATAGTATCACATACTTCCTTAAATTCTCTAATGAAAATATAAGCATCCTCAATCCCAGTGAATTTAGGGAGCATGTTGATGATTTGAGGTTTAATTTCAAAATTGGTTGCATTGGTCTGGCATAATTGGGTATGAGATTGTTTAGTTGACCCAATAGGATAGTAGAAGTCTTTTAGGATTTGAGGTTCTTGATCTATCTCACTCATTATAGACTCAGAAATTTTTTGGATTAGGATAGGGTTTGGATCAATCATTACTAATTAACTAGATTCCCTTTTCCAAGTTGCTATTTTTTAATTTTAATTTTTATATATTTTTTTAATTTTTTAAAATTTTTAGAGAGATGAGAGAAAAGAAAGAAGAGGTTTCTAAAGATGAGTCCTAAATCTAGAGATGAAAGAGAGAAGAGTGTTGTAATTAGGTTTGAATTTGGTGTTAATTGCAATCAAGTTAAGCAAGCATGGATTCTCTATCCTAGGATTAACCTAGATCTAGACAGCTCCTAACTATTCCAAGATCATCTTTGAGTACTTCAAGCTCAAAATTGGCTAATTGATTCAGCTAGGTAAGTGTAAGATTTGGAAGGTTCTCTACTTATTGCTTTTCATAGACATCAACTGAGTTGACCAGATCTGATAATGGAACCAATTAAAAACCACGATCTTTGAACCACTTGCCTTAGACACCGAGTAATTAACCAACCCAAACCTGGTCCAACTCTATGGTTTTCTTATCCTAATGAGATCGGATATCCTTAAGGGCCAATGTCTAATTGACTTTAAGTTAAGGTTTGGGTCCATGCAATATGATGGGTGATGGTTTATGGGTTAAGGAAGAGTGATCAAATCCCCACCTCTCAGCCTCCACCTTCAACTCGCTGCTCCCGGTTGGCCAAACTACAATAAAAATGAAAGTAGATCTAAGACATACTATGGAATAGGTGTATAGATTTCTAATTTCTTCTTGTATAACTTCTCCTATGCTTCCATGCACCACCAGGCTCTGATACCAATTGTTGGGACTATGGTAATGCTTCGGTACCATATTATGGAACCCTTGATCTTTTGCATGGACTTGAGGAGACCCACAACATTCTCTGATGGCAACAAACCATTGATCCACCACCTGGATCTATGATGGGGAGCCTCCCTCCTAGGGCTTGAGAAAGGGAGGCACCCCTCCTTTCTAGGGCTTCTTCAAGACCTAGGTTGGCAACACTAAAGAGAAGAGAGAAAAGAGATTAAGAGAGAAAAGATTTGTATTCCACTTTCTCATGAAATCCTAATACAACTTATGTATTTAAATATAGCCATTAGGCTTGACCAAAAAACTCTCCTAGCTAACCTAATACATGAAAGCACTCACAGAGTCTATGTACACCCATGTCTCCCATGCTCTCATCCTATGGATCTAAACTCAATCCGTACATAAATTAGCCATCCTTATGACCTCTCAAACAAAGCCTAAAGTCTCCTTGGACTAAATCCAATCCAAGACCAAATAGAAAATCCCATCTTGTTCTATTCACCATTGTCAAGTCGGCTTGGTCAGAAGTTAAGATGGCTCAACTGCATCTTGCCCGAATACTATTTTCTATTTGCTTGAGAGGGCTAGCTCGACTACAGTCTAAGCTGGCTCGATCTCAGCCTGAGTTGGCTCAACCTACATCCAACCCTGCTCCACTTATGCACCAGTCCCATTTCTTGGCTGATACTTCTCCTAACTCTGGTCTTTTGCTCCATCTTGTACTCTTAAGCTCTGGAGCACTTACCAAGCCCCTCAAGATCCTCACACCTGAACCTCAAGCTCATGGAGAGCTACATGCCACCTCCATCCTAAGACTACTCCTGTCCTAGCCTTATGACAACACCTGTCCTAGTCTTTTGGTGTCAACATCCTAACTTCTTTCTGTTGGAAATTGTATCCCAAAGTCAATCGTCAGTCTGTTGATGGTTGAGCTATTTAATAATTATAATTGATTTATTAATTAATAAAAATATTTTAGCATCTTTTTCATCATAAGTTTATATCTTCTAATGAACTACATTATTGTGATGAAGTCCTTAGGACTTTTTAGTTTCGATAAAGAGAGGATTTATCAATTAGTTCTTAAATTTATTCATGACCAAATGATAGGTTATTAATTATGACAACAGCATCTATTGAGCATAGGTCACTATACACCATATAGGCTGGTTGTCCTCTTAACCAAGGAGTGTGGAAACACTGGTTTGGCATACAGATGAGATGTATGGGTACATCATCATTAAATGTGACCTACTCTAGAGCATTCTGCTGTCGAGAATGTCTCTGATGGGATATAGGTATAATTATCCCTTAGAGCTGAGATCACCTTAGTGACTTGCAAGCAACTCACTATGCTTTGGTACTAGAATAACTAAATTTTTAATTCAGCAGTGGAAGGTTTCTAGGCATAGTCAAGTACTTGCAAAGTTGGAGTATGATCAAGATGGAATTAACCACTCTAAGAGTTGGAGAAGAATATATCACTATATTTCAATATAGCAAAATCTTGGCCAGGATAATCCATCAGATGGATTTGATATTTTGAAATACAATATGGACAACCTGATCAGAGTTGACAGTTGAACTCTGAGGTGTCCTATGAGCATTGAGGTCAAGGGGATGAATTATATGAAAACTATATCCGCATGGGTTCTAAAGATGGTATTCTACACCTTCGACCTATCCGGTCGTCGGATATCATTACTAGATGGTCACTTTGATTAGTATAAAAATTTATTTCTTTGCTACCAACTTAGGTTTGAACCTATGAGGACACACATATTAGAGCTTACGATCTGATAGGATGGTTGACCAATGATTAAGAATCGTTCTAGGGTTAAACAATCAATACGATTAGTGTTTAACCAAGTGCAGGTATTGCAGGAGGATCGATTAGCAATTAGATTGCTAATTAACTTAATTTGATTAAGCCAATAGGCTGAGATTAATTCTAATTAAATATGATTTACTTAGATTTAGTTTGGGCTTGATTGGATCAAGTCCAATTGGTTTATTGGATAAGCGAAGTGTATGGAAGAACTAGTCCTAGTCTAACTAGGACTCGAATTAACATAATTTTCTAATTTAATTAGAAAATAAATTAAAATTTAATTTAATTTAATATAATTTAATTAAGTTCTTAAATAGGTTAGGGCCTTATTTAATTGAGTTGATTTAATCTTGATTTTATTTGGTTAAAAGATCTTGTTTGACCAAGTCGAAACAGGAGTCCTAGTGTGACTAGAACTCCCTATCACTTATGCCACTTAATCCTCATGCCCCATGCCCTTTTTGTTTTGTTTCTTATGTGAAAATTCTCCATTCCCATGGCTTTTCACACCCTCTTTCTCTCTTCCTTTTCTCATAAGGTAATTTGTTGGAAGACCAAGTCAAAAGAGGAATTAGTTTTGCTTAGGATTTTATGAGATAGAATCCTTGTTGACCAAAAAACATTTGCTTGAGTGTCGCCCCCTCTTTTAATTAATTCTTCTCTTGTTTCATGAAAATAATCTTCTTTCCTATGCACCCTCCCTTGCTGGTCCACACCAATAATTATAGAAGAGGCACCCATGAGTTGGGTGCCTCAACAACTTTCCATGTTTAGACATTCCTAGTCTAGGATTTTGATCTAACTTGAACTTTTCTTTTTCTCTATTTATTAGATAAATTTTATTCTATTTTTTTCATAAAATATAGAGCTTTTGGAGAGAATTTTGGTATGCAAAAATTAGAGAAAGAGGGTCCTTGGGCGTGGGGGTTCCATAGGCACCAAACTAGGTGTCTAGGTGAGAGAAAAGAGAAGAAGAAGTGGGTCTTCTTCTAGGGCAGTTTTATTTTCATTCTCTCCTCTTTTTTTTTGAGTTTTTTCTAAGAGAGTCTTAGATCAGTAAACTCTCATCTTCCTTCTCAAATTTTAGAGAGTCCAAATTTCAAAGAAGAAAGCATCAGATCGACTATCAAAGAAGGATCAGCATAGTACTAGCATGCTATGCTGATTTCTTACATCGAACTTCAGATCAGAGATCATAGGCTCATATGGATGACTCCTAAAGGCCAAATGCATGTGTGGCTTGTGACTTCATCTTGAAGCCTAAATCAGTAAGTTAGAACATCTAACTTGCTTAGATAATAGATCTAATGTATTAACTTCATACCTGCATTTGATGTAGTGTAGATCTAGGTTGATTTGATCAACCTTTTACTTTCTTATTTAATTTTAATTTTTAATTTAATATCATATTTTGATCATATAATAGATATGAGATCTAGATATTTATATATTTATTTAAATAAATATTTAATTTATTTAAGTCTTTTGCTGTAAGATCTTGAAAAAGTTTTCAAGATCTACCTATAAAATCATAGATCTGGTTCCTTCAATTGGTATCAGAGTCAGGTTGTTATTACATAATTTTTATGCATATTTTGATTATTTCTTAGACTAAATTTAATTTATAATTTAATTATTAAATCTAAAATTAAAAAAAAATGTTAAGATCTCACAAACTGCCATAAGGTTGTCCTAGTACATGCTGATCTAAAATACTGATTATAAAATTTTAAATTAGATCTAAAAAATTTTATGATCTAATTAAAAATATTTTAATCTAGTTTTAATCTTCATAAATATATTAGATTTGGTCTAGAAGGATTTATGATTGATTATTATTGAAACTATTTCAATTACATGAACCTGTTTAGATTAGATCTAAAGTAGATTCATGTTTATGTTACTTGCATATTGATTATGAATCAAACATGCAACTTGGTTGATAGAACCATGTTGTAAAAATATTTTACAAACATGAAAATTATTTTCAAAAAGCCAAACCCCAACCCTCAGTCCAAAACTTAATTAAGAATTAAGAAGTTGTTTGATTAGGATCTAGGATTATAAATTGAAGATCCTATGACACGAATCATAAGACATTGGGTTAATGGGTTAGTGAAGACTAGATCCATTAATTGGGTTAGACCTAGGATTAGATTAAAAAATGAACTTAATTAGAGAATTAACTAAATCTAATCAATTATTGTCTTAGATTAGATCATGGATTCTCTAGATCAATTGCAATAGTTGTAGTTGGTCAAGTCCATATCTTTAACAAGACACAAGATGGACTTGATTTTTGGCTATGCAGTCTAGCACGAACTATTAGGTTGGTCTAATTGAAACTAATTAAATTAGTTGATGTCTAAGGTAAACCAAATCAGTGGTTTTTAATTGGCAGCTCGCTTACCTGGCCATTGTTGATGGTGTCTAAGGCAAGCCTAGTAGACCCTTCCACTGATCAAACTTACCTGACCTCTTGGTGAGATTATGTTTTGATCATATCGCTTAACTACTCGAGCTGACCCATGTCAGCTAGGTAAATAAGTTTGACTAATTTAGGTGCTCCTAGACCAGCTTATTAATAATCTTTCTTAAGCTGACTTGGTGAAGTTAGTGGAAGGATCATGACAAGCTGGTTAATCTGACCTACTTGCTTCTATAAATTAAATCCTATAAAATTATTACATCCCTAAAATGAAATAGTTATATGATAACTGGATCATAGCCTCCCATTAAAGTGGATGATAATGAGTCTATTAGTTGGATAATCATTGGAGGCCCAAAGGCTTGGTGCTTATCGATTGATGGAATTATCATTCATTATATGATCTCTTGGAGATATCTTTCTAAATGGTGGTCAGGTGGGCCAACCAAAGTTGGGCCTGATCATTCATTAGTTGGATGGGCCAAGAATGGTCATGTTAATAGTTGGACCTAATTGGACCCTTTTCTGAGAAGGCCAATGCCAACTGATCAGGACTTGGGGCAAAATTTAATTACTGAAAATTATTTGGAAAAATAATTGGTTATGAACCTACCCTTAGATATACATGGGTGGGCCAACCAAAGTTGGGCTCATATACAGGCTATCAATTCGAATAAAATAGTGGAAGAAACCTTTTGATTAAAGTCCAAATTTTTAGGTTTAATGAATCAATTACTAACTAGATTTTGATTTTTCTTTGTGCAGACATGGCCACTTTTCTATTGCTTCGATCATTGTTGGACAATGATAAGTTGGTGGGATCCAACTTCGATAATTGATATCGAAAGTTGAAGATTGTCCTGGAGCATGAACGGATGCTACACTTGAGATGCCAGCTGCCAATGTACATAGAACAGTCAAAGACACTTATTAGAAGTGGCTCAATGACCGAACCATGGTGGGCTGCATTATGCTGGCTGCGATGAGTGACGAGTTCAGTCACATGTTCGAGACAGCTCAGCCAAATAAAATGCTCTGAGTGTTGGAGTACTCTTTTGGCACACCCGGTGATGTTGAGAGCCACAAGACTAGTTATGCCATCTTCAATGCCAAAATATGGGATGGAGCCTCTATCATTGATCATGTACTGTATCTGATCGAGCTGATAGAGCGCTTGAGCAAACTCAGCTTTTCCTTGTATGAACAACTTGGAAAAGATACAATACTGAACTCACTGCCAAAGTCCTATCTCCCTTTTCTTACTCATTATAAAATGACAAAGTCTGAAGTAAACTACCATGGCTTACTGGGGTTACTTCAAAACTTTGAGAAGGATCACCAGCTCCATAAAGAGTCGGCAAACTTAGTAGGAGGTTCGTCTTTTGGTTCTCGACCATTTAGGAAAGGGAAGAAGAACAAGAAGAAGAAAACAAAGAAGGTGCAAGTTAAGGCTGGGATATCAGTGCAGGACCAGACCAGGAAGATCAAGCCCGATAAGAGTCAAGCTGAATGCTTCTTTTGCAAGAAGTGGAGGCACTAGCAGAGAAACTATCCTTAGTACATTGCCTTTCTAGATCCGAATAGGAAGAGAAAGAAGCAAGCTATTGCTGGGCAAGGTATTTATATGATAACTCCTTGCAATTTCTCTATTTGTGATATTACTGATCGGGTATTGGATATCGGTAGTCCTTACCATATTTGTAATTCATTGCAAAAATTGCAAATTAGTAGAAGATTTGAGCAAGGCGAGAGATTCCTAAATGTTGGAGATGGAAGACCAGTTCCAATTATAGCTTTAGAAATTTTAAAACTTGTATTTGAATCTCATATCGTTGTTCTTAGTGATTATTATTTCTGTCCTAGTTTCTTTTTAAATATCATTTTTGTAGGCCTTTTGGCCATGAATAATTATGAAAATTCAATAAAGAAATAAGTTTGTAATATTATTATGAATAGTTTTACTGCTTTCTATGGATAATTGAACAATGATGTAAATATGTTATCACCATCTGTTAATATAGTCTATTCTACTAGCAAGCACCTTAGATTAGATAGTGTATCAGATATCTAGTTATGGCACTATAGGCTAGGTCATACAAATAAGAACAGGATAAATAGGTTGACTCAAGAGGGAATCCTCGAAGTCGATGATTGTGAATCACTTTCAATCTGTGAGTCCTATCTTCTTGGTAAAACAACCAAGTCATCTTTTATTGAAAAAGGTGAGAGAGCCAATGAGCTCTTAGATCTAGTACATACTGATGTATGCAGACCAATGAGCAGGCGTGCAAGAGGTGGATATGTCTACCTCATCACTTTCATAGATGATCTATCTAGATATGGATATGTCTATCTAATGGAACATAAGTTGGATTCTTTTGAAATGTTCAAACAATTCCGAAGTGAAGTAGAAAAATAAACTAAAAAGAGTATTAAGACTCTTCGATTTGATCAAAGAGTAGAATATCTTTCTAGTGAGTTTCTCACTTATCTAGGAGAGAATAGAATTCCCTCCCAATGGACTCCTCCTGGAACACCACCATAAAATGGTGTGTCTAAAAGGAGGAATCAAACTTTGTTAGACATGGTCTAATTGATGATGGAATTTGACAGCTTGCCAATATCCTTCTAGAGATACGCATTCAAATCAGCTTATTATCTATTAAATAGGATTCCAAGTAAGTCTGTAGTTAAAATCCCATATGAGATATGGACAGAGCGTAAACCAGCACTTTCACACCATAGGATTTGGGGGTGCCTAGCTTATGTCAAACGATTAGTAACAGACAAACTTGGACGTAGGTCTAACAAGTGTACATTCATAAGGTACCCACAAGAGATCAAAGGATACTATTTCTACCATTTTGATAAACAAAAGATGTTCATCAGCCTTAGGACAATCTTTTTAGAAAAAAAGTTTCTTGGTGAAGGAACCGTTGCCTCTAAGATTGAACTTGGTGAAGTTCAACAGGTAAATAGTCCGACACAGAATATTAAACCTAAGTTAGATTTGATCAGATTAGATTTGAAGCCTAGTGAACCCGCAACATTAACGCGATCCGATAGAGTACTGCATCATCCGAATAGATACTATGGATTCTTGATCCAGGATGGTGATTCCATCGAACTCGATGAGAACGATGAGGATCTGATCACTTATATGGATGCAATACAGAGACCCGACTCTGAGAAATGACTAGAAGCCATGAGATTCTAAATAGATTGTATGAAGGTCAATGATATATGGACATTAGTTGACCCACCTGAAGGGGTTAAAATCATTGGATGTAAATGGGTCTTCAAAAGAAAGAGGAGCGCAGATGAAAAGGTGGAGATCTATAAAGCCCATCTAGTTGCCAAGGGGTATCATCAACGTTATGGTATTGACTATGATGAGATATTCTCTCCTATGATAATGCTTAAGTCCATTCGGATCATGCTTGCCATTGCTGTCCGTCTAGACTATGAGATCTGGTAGATGGATGTGAAGACATCTTTCCTAAATGAAGAGCTGACCGAAGAGGTGTATATGATACAACTTGAAGGATTCACATCCATAGATGAGTCCAACGTGTGCAAGCTTTAGAGATTCATTTATGGATTGAAGTAGGCATCTCAGAGTTGGAACATGCATTTTGATAAAATTATCAAAACATTTGGCTTCATTAAGAATGGAGAAGAACCCTACATTTATAAATGGGCAAATGGTCCAGTAGTGGTATTCCTTATTTTGTACGTGGATGACATTCTCTTAATCGAAAATGATATCCCCACGCTACAAGGAATAAAAGTCTGATTATCATCATAGTTCTCCATGAAGAACTTGGGTGAAGCATCCTACATCCTACGGATGAAGATCTATAGGGATAGATCTAAAAGGATGCTTAGTATATCCTAGTCCACGTATATAGAAACTGTGTTGAAGAGATTCAGCATGGAGAATTTCAAAAAGGGCTATCTCTCGATAGGCCAAGAAATTTTTCTCTCTAAGAAGAATTGTCCGACAACTCCTAAAGAGAGAGAATGTATGAGTAGAATTTTATATGCTTCGGTAGTGGGGTCTATTATGTATTCAATGACATGTATGAGACCAGACATGGCATACTCACTAGGAGTGATGAGTAGATACCAATCTGATCCTTGAAAAAATTACTAGAAGATGGTTAAAATCATTCTTAAGTATTTGAGAAATACTAAGGACCAATGGTTGGTTTGTGGTAAGTCAGATCTAAAGTTTGTGGGGTTTACAGACTCTAACTTTTAATCTGACTATGATGACTGTAAAAATATATTGGGATATATCTTTACTCAAAATGGTGGAGCCATCTATTGGAAAAGTTCCAAGCAGCATATGATGGCTGACTCTGTTTGCAAAGTAGAGTACATGGCAGCATCAGATGCAACAAAAGAAGCTATGTGGTTGAGAAAGTTCATCACTGAGCTCAGAGTAGCAGCATCCATTGATGGTCTAGTCCTGCTCTATTGCAACAACATTGACGCTATAGCTCAAACAAAGAAATCGAAGGCACACCAACAGACAAAGCACATTCTACGCCGCTTTCATTTAGTCTATGAAATATGGATCGTGGTGACGTCAACCTTTAGAAGATTGATGGAAAGGAGAACCTAGCCAACCCCTTCACTAAAGTCCTAGCAATCAAGAAGTTCGACAACCATAAGTCGAAGTTGAGTATTAGATACTGTGCCGAGTGGCTTTATGACAAATGGGAGTTATCGAGAATTATGTCCCAAAGTCAATCATGTGTCTATTGATTGTTGAGCTATTTTATAATTATAATTAATTTATTAATTAATAAAAATATTTTGGCATCTTTTTCATCATAAGTTTTCATCTTCTAATGAACTCTGTTATTGTGATGAAGTTATTAGGACTGTTTAGTTTGGATAAAGAGAGGATTTATCGATTAGTCCTTAAATTTGTTCATGATCATATGAAAGGCTGTTAATTAGGATAATAGCATTTATCAAGCATAGGTCGCTATATACCATATAGGTTGGTTGTCCTCTTAACCAAGAAGTGTAGAGATATCGGTATGGCATATAGGTGACATGTATGGGTACATCATCATTGAACGTGACCAACTCCAGAGCATTCTGTTGTCAAGAATATCTCTGATGGGATATAGGTATAAATATCCCTTACACCTGAGATCATCTCGGTGACTTGTAAGCAACTCACTATGTTTTGGTACCAGACTAACTGAATTTCTAATTCAGCAACAAAAGGCTTATGCGCATAGTCAAGTACTTGCGAAGTTGGAATCTGATCAAGATGGAATTGACCACTCCAAGAGTTGGAGAAGAATGTATCACTGTATTTTAATATAGCAAAAGCTTAGCCAGGATAATTCATTAGATGGATTTGGTATTTTAAAATATAATGTAGATAATCTGATCAGAGTTGACAGTTAAACTCTGAGGTGTCCTACAAGCATTGTAGTCAAGGTGATAAATTATATGAAAACTATATCTGCATGGGTTCTAAGGATGGTGTTCTGCACCTTCGACCTGTTCGACCGTCGGATATCATTGCTAGATGGTCACTTCAAGCGGTATAGAAATTTATTTCTTTGCTATCAATTTAGGTTTGGACCTATGAGGTCACATACATTAAAACTTACGATCTAATTGGATGGTTGATCAATAATTAAGAATCATTCTAGGGTTAAACAATCAATATGATTGGTGTTTAACCTAATGCAAGTATTGCAAGAGGATCGATTAGCCATTGAATTACTAATTATCTTAATTTAATTAAGCCAATAGGTTGAGATTAAGTCTAATTAAGTATAATTTAATTAGATTTGGTTTAGGCTTGATTGGATCAGGTTCAATTAGTTTATTGGATAAGCCAAGTGCAAGGATGAACTAGTCCAAGTCTAACTAGGACTCTGATTAACCCAATTTTTTAATTTGATTATACATAAATTAGAATTAAATCTTAATTAATCTAATTTAATTAAGTTCTTAAATGGGTTAGAATCTTGTTTAATTGGGTTGGTTTAATCATGATTTTATTTGGTTAAAAGATCTTGTTTGACCAAGTCAAAATAGGAGTCCTAGTGTGACTAGGACTCCCTATCACTTGCGCCACTTAATCCTCATGCTCCATGCCCTTTTTGTTTTATTTCTTATATGAAAACTCTACGCTCCCATGGCTTCTCATGCCCTCTTTCTCTCCTCCTATTCTCATAAGGCAATTTGTTGGAAGACCAAGTCAGAGGAGGAGTTAGTTTTGCTTAGGATTCTTTGAGATAGAATCCTTGTTAACCAAAACACCTTCCCTTGAGTGCTACCCCCTCTTTTAATTAAATTTTCTCTTATTTCATGAAAATAATCTTCTTTTTTGTGTGCCCTCCCTTGCTGGTCCATGCCAATAATTATGGAGGAGGCGCCCAAGAGTTGGCACCCAAACAACTTTCCATGTTTGGACATTCCTAGTCTAGGATTTTGATCTAACTTGAACTCTTCTTTTTCTTGATTTATTGGATGAATTTTATTTTGATTATTTTATAAAATATAGAACTTTTAGAGAGGTTTGGGGTGTGTAAAAATTAGAGGAAGTGGGTACTTGGGTGTGGGGGTTCCATAGGCACCAAACTAAGTATCTAGGTGAGAAAAAAGAGAAGAAGAAGAGGGTTTTCTTCTAGGGTTGTTTTATTTTCAATCCCTCTTCTTTTTTTTTTTGAGTTTTTTTTTGAGACAGTCTTAGATTAGCAAACTCATATCTTCCTTCTCATATTTTGGAGAGTCTAAATTTTGAAGAAGGGAGCATCAGATCGACCATCAAAGAAGGATCAGCACAGTACTAGCATGCTGTGCTGATTTCCTGCATCGAACTTTAGATTAGAGATCGTAAGCTCATGTAGATGACTCTCAAAGGCTAGATGCATGTGCGGCTAGTGACTTCATCCTCAAGTCCGGATCAGCAAGTTAGAATGTCTAACTTGCTCAGGTAAAAGATCTGATCTATTAACTTCATACCTGCATTTGATGTAGTGTAGTTCTAGGTTGATTTGATCAATCTTTTACTTTCTTATTTAATTTTAATTTTTGATTTAATATCATATCTTGATGATGTAATAGTTCTAAGATCTAGGTGTTTACATATTTATTTAAATAAATATTTAATTTATTTATGTCTTCTGCTGTAAGATCTTGAAAAAAATTTTAAAATCTATCTATAAAATGCTAGATCTGGTTTCTTCACTTTTGTGGCCTCCCAAGGCATGGGAGTACCACACCAAACCTTACAGTAAAATTGAAGCGATGGTTGGTGCTGGGGTAGAAGAGGATAAAGCATTAGGATGGAATTCTTTAGAATTTAGTTGTTGATTTTAAAGAGTTGGATGAGCTCTTAGATTTCAAAGGTGCCCACGGGTTGTGGAAGTATCTGGATGGCTTCAAAGTAGTTCACAAAGTATGGAGGGTTCAAAGGGGCAGCGATGTTGTTTGAGGTGTAGTGGCAGCTCCAGCCATACAGCATTGGATGGTTAGCCTCAAATGACTAGATTACAGAGTCAAGTTCTTCTATAGCATCAGATGGTGTTGGAGTTGCACAATTTTAGGTGGAGCAGTGTGTGCAGGTAGATAGGCATACTTTTGAGGAGACCATGTCATGGTATGCAATGAGTGCCAGTGCTGGAACGTTGCAGGTTCTTCAGAAAAATCTAGAAAAATTGATGTAGCTACCAAGTTGAAGGGTACCTACAGTTCTAGGGATGGTGCAAAGAAGCAAGCCAAAGTCTTCAATAGGTGAGGCAGTCATCCTAAAGGTCTCAAACGGAGCTCAATAGCTGAAGAAGGATGGTGGTGGCATGGTATGCACAAGGGGCTATTAGGACATGCATCACAGTGAGATCATACAAGAGGACATTGCTTGGTATGCTAAGGCTTGGGCACATCAAGGTTGAGATTGTAAGGATTGGTGGTGCTCCCAAGCCTTGGTAGGCCATTGGAGGAGTCAAGATGTTGACTTCAAGAGACTAGGATATATAGGTGTGGTCTAAGGGCTAGGATAGGAGTAGTCATAGGGTGGAGGCAGCATGTAGCTCTCCATGGGCTTGAGGTTCAAGTGTGAGAATCTTGAAGGGCTTGGTAGGTGCTCCGAAGACTTGAAAAGATAAGGTGGAGCAAAGGACTAGAGCTAGGAGAAGTATCAACTAAGAAAAGAGACTGGCACATAGGTAGAGCTGGCTCGGATGCAGGTCGAGCCGGCTTGATCTGAGACCAGGCCATCTTTAACCGCAATCAAGTCGGCCCTCTCTAGCAAATAGAAAGTAATGTTCAGGTGAGATATTGTCGAGCTAGTCTGACTTCTGATCGAGCTGACTAGATGGTGGTGAACAGAATAGGATGGTGTTTTCTGTTTGGTCTTAGATTGGGTTTAATCCAAGAGATCTTAAGGTCTTATTTGAGAGGTCTTAAGGATAGCGAATTTTTATATGGGTTGGGTTTAATCTAGGGGATGAGAGCATGGAAGACATGGGTGTACATGGGCATGGTGAGTTCTATCATATATTAGGTTAGCCTTGGGAGTATTTGGTTAGGCCTAATGGCTATGTATGAATACATTGGTTGTATTGGGTTTTAGGAGGAAGTGGAATACATATCTTTTTTCCTCAATTTCTCTTCTCTCTTCTCTCTAGTGTTGCTACCCCTGGTCTTAAAGAAGGCCTAGAGAGGATGGGCATCTACCTTAAGCCCTAGGAGGGAGGCGCCCCATCATAAATCTAGATGGTGGATTGATGGTTTGCTGCCATCAGAGAATGTTGCGGGTCTCCTCATGTCCACACATAAGATCAGGGGTTCCATAACATGGTACCAAAGCGTTACCATGATCCTAACTCAACCCTCCTAGAAAGCTCGATGCTCCTCACATAGGAATCAAATCTCTTGTACCATTTTCTTAATGACTACTTCAGCCTATACAATAACTTCTGCAATAAATAGATCTTTCCTTCTGCTCTTGGATCTTGGAACCTAGGTGGCTACTCTATGTGGATGCTCTCCTTCAGATGACCAAGGAGGAATGTTGTTTTGACATCCATCTACTTTAGCTCTCAGTCCTAAGCTACTATGATGCTCAATAAAAACTTGATGGAAGTATGCCCGATGATGGGAGAGAAGACCTCACTGAAGTTGTTAACCCTTTGATTGATTTTGATGATAATAGAAGTATTTAAGAATAATTTCTTAAGTTATTAGTATTATTTTTGAGGATGTATAGTTTAAATTCCAAGTGCTCACATTGTTCCAACTGATTTTTATCAATTAAATGGAATACCACCACTTAAGAGGTATTTGAAGAAAATCTACACTTGACAGATCTTAGAAAGAAAGGTTAATATGAATTAAATTAAGTTTAGAAGATAAGTTTAGCCTATAAATAAAATTAGAGAAGAAAGGCTGCTAAAAACTTCATGGCATGCTTGGCATGCAATTTGACTCAACCTAATGGATGTTTTAGCTGACTCAGTATTAGTAATAAAAAGCGAAGTTTTAGAATCCAAGAGACTTAGTTAACTCAGTTAGAAAGTTAGTCGACTCAGTCTCAGAGGATAGCAGCAAGATAGAAAGTATAGAAAAGATAAATTTTATGATCCAGAGGACTTAGTCGACTCAATCAGGAAGTTAGTTGGCTCAATCTCAGAAGACAGAAGCAAGACAAAAAGAGTGTTTTTTAGCTATCTGACACCTAGTCAATTAAGAGTGAATTTTAGTCAATTAAGTGAAGTACTTAATTGACTCAGAGAAAGTTAGTCGACTTAGTTACTGTAATGGCTAATTTTTTAGATCTACATTTTTTAACTCCACCTCTTTTCCATTGGCTAGATCTTCATTTTCTATGGCTAGGACATTAAATGTGACCTCTCTAGATGTCTTAGATGGTGGAAAAGCCTTGGAATATGTTGGAAAAAAAATATTTCCTACCAAAGTTCAAGTAGGTCAGACTTTATCAATCTCCAGAAGGTGTTATTTGGGCCTAAGATGCAATCCTGTCAGAGATGTAGTTGAATCAGTTTCCAAGCTCAATTAGACATTGAAGTATCTACCCCTCCAAATTTAATGAATTTTGATCTTCAATTCGGGCTTGATAATAATGTCGCCACAGCAACAGATCTTATCGTGACCTGACATCTAGTCAAATGAACTTTAGCAACTAGGAAGGCTCGATACTTGATTAATTCTGATCTTAGAATTGGGATAAATAATGGTCACTTTGCAATATTAGATTTTCAACCTTGAATATGGCCGAACTCTATCAACCCAGTGATAATAACCTCGATGCAATTTCAATTAAGTGATAGTGCTAGTTTAGCTTTCAAGTTCAACCAATCTTAATACTCTAATTATAAATCTAGTTCAAGTAGTTAGCCCTTAAGATAGCCCTCTAGCTCATTTTTTCTGACCTCAACTTCTACAATACAACTTTAGACCAAATCACCAATCTTCATCAGGAGCGACCTTAAAAATAGTCGAGCTTCTATGAACAGTTGAAGCGATCCTATTCCAATCCAAATCAGAAATTTGATCTACAAGCTCATTATCTCTAGTCCAAAGAATAACCATCAAGTTTATGAACTACAATCAAATGACCTACGATCAAGCTCATTCGATGCTAGGCTCTGATAGTATAATATCAGATCAAATGTCTTACGATCAAGCCTGAAAGTATTCGATCTTTGTGTGAGCTCAAGTATGGTGCTCTCAAGCCTTGGAAGCAGGTGGAAAGAGAGCAAGAAGCGAATGAAATCAACAATCAAAGAGCTTCAGCAAATGCTTTAGAAGATCTATTTCAATTCCTGTTAGAGCCAACCCAAATTCTAAGAGAGCTAGCTCGAGTTGAAGTCCAGAAAGCATATCAAGCTGATACGTTGGAAGAGCTAGCTCGGTTCCTATCAGAGCCAATCTGAGTAGAAATCGAGCTGGCTCGAATCCTAAGAGAGTTGGCTCAAGTAGCAAAATAGAGAATGGTGATTTATGCTCTTGCAGGAGACATCACCATCAAGCCAACCCAATTGTTGACCGAGCTGGCTCGAGCTGTTAATAGAATAAAACGTAGTTTCTATTCTGGCCTAGGATTCGGTTTAATATTAGGAACTTAGGACTTTGGTTTGTAAGATCCTAAGATGGATAACCTATGGATTGGACTGGGATTTGTCAAATAAGTGTGTGCATGGGAGATATGGGTGTAAATGGGCTTGGAGAGTGCATCACATTAGGTTAGCTAGGAGAGTTTTCTAAGTTGGATTTTATTTGACCAGGTATATATACTCTATAGTGAGTTTTGTAAACAAAGCATTGGATCAATACAAGACTTTTCTTTCTAAAATCTCTCTTCCTCTCTCATTCTCTCTCTTTTCTCTATGCCTTAGGGTTTGCTAGGATTTCAATAGAATGGACATCCCTTTTCTTGGATTCTTGTTGCTACTTTTACAATCATCGAGCAGCAAGAATTATTTTCAATAGATTGGTACCAAAGTAGCCATCTGAAATAATAATTGGTATCAGAGCCTTGGTGTTAGATCTAGTGGAGAAAAGATCAAAGCTTCGCCTGGTGTTGTGGTAAGGTGCTGAATAGATTTTTTTGAATACTATTTATTCTCTTTTATATTTTGTTATTGGAATCTAGTTGCGATGGCATCAAGTACTATCAAGATGGACTTTGGAAAATTTGATAGCAAGAGTAACTTCAGCCTTTGGAAGCAAAGGATGAAGGATCTATTGGTGCTGAATAGGATCTACAAGATTTTGACTCACGAAAGATCAGAAAAAATTTCTATTGAGGAATGAGAGGAACTTGGAGACGTAGCCTACAGTACGATTTGTTTGTGCCTTGTTGATGTGGTTTTGCCATAGATTAATATGAAAACCACATCAAAGAAGCTTTAGCAGAAACTGAAAAATACGTATATGGGTAACAACATGACAAACAAGCTATGGTTGAAGAAATAGCCGTACAGTTTGTGGATGCCCAATGGAGGACACCTAATTTTCCATATCCAAAAGTTCAATCAAGTTTGCTCAGATGTTATGAGCCTTGATGTGAAGATTGATATGGAGGATAGAGCTCTCCTGTTGTTGTGTTCACTACCAGTAGCATATGATAGTCTCATTACTACTCTAGTGTATGAAAAGGAGATATTAAATTTCGAGAAAGTGGTTGGAGTTCTCAAGTCCAACGAGCAATGAGAGAGCCTAGTTAGAGAAAATCCTAATTCAAAGGTGCTTTCTATAAATGAGAGGCAAGAAAGGTCTAAGAAGAAAACTCGAGATAAATCTAAGGATAGATCAAAGTCTCAAAAAAATTAGAAGGCTTGGAAATGCTACAAGTATCATCAACCTGGTCATATTAAAAGAAATTGCCCACTTTTGAAGAATGAAAATGAGAAGGACTCTTCTAAGGATGGATCGACCAGCGGAAGTGGAGCTCTATCATCTGAAGATAGTGGAGAAGATATACTAGTAGTATCGATGGAGTAATAGAGTTGGACAGTCACTGGACACTGGATTCAGCATGTTCCCACTATTAACCACGCATTGGGAGTGGTTCTCATGTTATGAAAAATCCGATAGAAGGAGTGTAAGTCTTGGAGATGATCATCCATGTAAAGTTACTAGTGTTGGTACAGTCAAAGTGAGGATGTATGATGGAGTTAGACGGACACTCACCAATGTGAAGCAAGTGCCAGAACTAAAGAAGAACCCGATATCCCAAGATTACTTGAAAGGACAAGAATATGCTTTCAGTTATCAGCCAGATAGTGGGTGTTTAAGGATTTCCAAGGTCATATTGGTGGTGATGAAAGAGAGAAGATCGAACAACAACCTATATAGGATGGAGAGCTTAGTGGATATAGATACTACGGAGGTGTCTATAGCAGCATAGAAGGAGCAGCTAGCCTACAAGCTATGACACTATCGTATGGGTCACTTGAGTGATAGGGGGCTCATATAGTTGAGTAGAAGAGGTCAGATTCCAGCATTCAAAAAGAAAGGAGAAAACTTATGTGAGCCCTGTATCTATAGAAAATAGCATGGAGTTACATTTGCCAATAGTACCAAGTAGAGTGATGCTATTTTGGAGCTTGTTTAATCAGACGTATGGGGACCGGCACTTGTTACATCTCGAGGTAGAGCGAGATATCTTATCACCTTTATAAATGATTTCTGCAAGAAGGTATGGGTCTATCTGATGAGGGAGAATTCGATGTTTTTGCTTGATTTAAAATCTAGAGAGTTGAGATGGAGAAGGATGTACGTGGTGTGATGCTCCCAAGCCTTAGGAGGCCATGGGCGGAGCCAGGGTGAGGGCTCCGGGGAGGCTAGGACAAGTGTGGTCTTAGGGCTAAGACAAGAGTTGTCCTAGTGTGAAGGTGGCATGTAGCTCTCCACGGGCTTCAGGTTTGGGTATTAAGGGCCTTAAGGGGCTTGGTTGGTGCTTTGGAGACCTGAGATTCAGGATGGAGCAAGGAACCGAAGTGAAGGAAAAAACCTATTTTCCCGGGTCAGGTTTGTTCAAATTTGATTAGACCAAGAGGAATATTTCAAAAATTTTTCTCTTAAATCTAAATTAGATCTAATACTTTTTAGATCTAATTTGATGGATCTAATAAAAAAAATAAAATAAATTAAATTAGATTTAATTTATATCTTGTTCTTAGGTAATCTTATTACACAGTGATGATCCTGCTGATTGCCTGAGGTTCTGGATGTAGCCATACAATCGCTTGGCCTCTACCGATATACACTTGGGTAGAATTTTGATATCTCCTCCTTCTCAATCTTTCCTCCAAAGATCAGATCTAGATGTGGTCTTGATGTTCTTTACAATAACTTTTGAAGATCCGATGTCATCTCTTGCAGCAGTGCTGCCTTCTTTCTTTTTTGTCGTCTTTTTCTTGCCTGGATCGCACCAAACTGAAGCCCAAAGCCCCTTGAGCATGGAGAGGAGAGAGAAGATTGGAGCTAGGCATGGAGGAGAGAGGGAGATGGCTATGTGGCATGGGTAAGGAGAGAACCTCTCCAAACCTAGGCATAGATAGGGTTTATATAGACCCTACTACGCCGTGCAGTGTCCCATCATCTCGGCCAATTACATCTCTTCATGCAATCAGATCTAAATTTGATTGATGGGATGACATCACTCGATCCAATCAGATGAGAGCCCCTCTCCAACATCCTTAGGTGGCACCAAGATTAATCGAAGTGGAGTCTTTGGCGCCACCTAGTTTGATGCCAAGAAGCAACTTGGAGTTCCATCTGTATTGGACTTCAGGCATCATTATCCTTAGGCGCATGCCTCCCTAGGTGTGCACCCCCTCCTTTCCTCTTTCTAGTAGGGAGAAAAACCCTTATCTGCTCTCCAATGGATGCATGACACATGGGCATATGTCTAAGTAGCAAAGGTCAATGTTTAACCAAAGTCAAAAGATAAGAATTAGCAGGTGATAAAAAATGATAGGTGTTGTCTCAAATTTATCTCACAAATTAAGACAACCCTTTTCTAACCTAGACAAGTTCTAGTCAGACCAGGTAAAGGTATCTGACTGAGCCTAAATATATTTGGCTCAGCCGAGACAACATTTAATGATTGTTGAAGGAGAACTTTAGGCTCAATCGTATGCTAGAATAATTTTCTTGAACCTAATTGAATCTAATTTAAATCAATTGAACTGGGTTAGTCCAATTGATGATATCCAGATCCAAATCCTTATTTGTGTGACCTAGTTAGGTTTAATTCCATATGGTAATGAGATATGTCATGATCTCTATCATCGACATCATCGAAACATCTTCCAATGGATCAGAACTTTTTTGATTCAGACAATATAGAATGATCGATCATCCAAATCATTCTAATTGCTTTCAAAATCCACCAGTGATACCTAGCAGTATATGGTGGCAACCCATCAAAACTAAAAATGAACCTCTTGGTGTAGTTATATGTGTGATTAAGTTCTTCTATCTTGAGCCCCTATTGATTTAGGGTTAAGGTGAACTCGTCAAACCCTAATTTCCATCATATGAATTAATCATTCGATTCAAGTTTGATGTAAAAATCTTAATAGAAACTCTTTCTATCATTTCACTCTAACATGGCCATGGGTTTATAGACTTGATTCTCATAATCATCATAGGGTTGCTCCTCATCTACCGAGGTGGATAGATTCCCTCTTGGTGCAATCCAATTTCTACAACGAACATGCTATAGCCAACATGCACCTCAGGGTTTTGGATGGGTCGAAGATTGAGTCATGGTGTAGTCAAACTATAACACCCTCAAGATGAACTATCAATGCACCTCAGGTCAAAGAACTAGACACAGCATTGTAGCTTCGAGCCCATCATCGACGAGAAGATAGACTTCCTTATGACTACTCGAGGTGGTCACGCTCAGTGCCCTCGTTCTCTAACGAGTACCTATACTCTCACTTCGATGTCTCTACACCATAGACTCAAGACTCATCTACTATAAAGAAGTGATTGTACACCAACCTTTCGGATCAATCATCAACCTCCTGACGATCCTATGGTCGAGAGTATTTTATAAGTTAATAATGAAAATTCATCTCTTAAATTTTCAACTCTTGAAATAAGAACTATCATTGCCATTAACTCAAGAAATGTATCACAGATACTAAATACATTATGATAGAAAATAATTTATTTTAATATTTATAGTCAAAATTATAATTTTGCCCTTAGAAGTAAATAACAAGTGTCAGCTAATTCTGGCTTCGAGGGCACACATATCTAAAAAACTTTCACTTAACCTAAAGCCAATTGGCTACAAATCTAAGTCCCATCTTCTTAAGATGGGCTTCGATCTTTTGCTGGCTCAATGGCTTTGTGAGTGGGTCTACCGCATTGTCTGTAGAGTCGACTCTCTTGACCTCGATGTAACCTTTCTTGAGTTAATCGCAGATGAGGCGGTATCACCACTCGATGTGCTTGAATTTCTGATGAGACCTCGACTTCTTAGTAAGGGCTATGGTGCCACTGTTTTTACAGTATAGAAAAATGGCATGTGATGGCATCACTCCGATCTCTATGGCAAACTTCTTGTACCAAAATGCCTCCTTCATAGCTTTTGATGCAGCGATGTACTCTACTTCCATGGTGGAATCTGCTATCACTATTTGCTTGAAACTCTTCCAACTGACAGCACCCCCATTACACACAAACAAACTCCTAGATGTTGACTTTCAATCATCTATATTAGACATAAAATTTGAGTCTGTATATCCCTGGACTTGGAGTTCTCCATTACGCAAAACCAATAGCATATCCTTAGTTCTTCTCAAGTACTTAAGCATACATTTCACAGAAGTCTAGGGTTCTTTATCTGAATTCGACTGATATCTACTCGTGACACCCACAGCATGGGCTATATCAGGATATGTACATAATATGACATACATGAGGCTCCCTATTGCTGAAGCATAAGGGATCTTGCTTATGCGTTCTATCTCCTCAAGTGTGCTAGGGCACATCTTCTTGAAGAGATGAATGCCATATCTGAAGGGTACGAATCCCCTCATAGAGTTTTTCATGCTAAACCTCTTTAGCACTTCCTCTATATACATCTTCTGTGAAAATACTAGCTGTTAGATATATGTGCCCTAGAAGCCAGAATTGGCTAATACTTGTAATACACTTCTAAGGGCAAAATTATAATTTTGACTAAAATCAATAAAATGGATAATTTTCTATCATATACGTGCATTTAGTATCTGTGATACATCCTTTGAGTTAATGGTCATGATAATTCATATTTTTAAGAGTTGAAAATTTAAGACATTAATAAATCATTATTAACTCATAAAATGCTTCCGACCATAGGATCATCACGAGAATGATGATTGATCCAGAAGGTTGGTGTACAATCGCTTTCCATTAGTAGATGAGTCTTGAGTCTACAGCATGGAGACATCGGAGCGAGAGTACGGTACTCGTTAGAGAATGTGGGTACTGAGCGTGACCACCTCGAGTAGTCATTAGGAAGTCTACCTGCTCGTCAATGACTGACTCGATACTGCAGTAGTGTGTCGGTTCTTTGATCTAAGGTGTATCGGCAGTTCACCTTGAGGGTGTTATAGTTTGACTACACCATAACTCGATCTCCTAGCTATACGGAACCCTGAGGTGTATGTTGGCTATAGCATGTTCATTGTAGGAACTGGATTGCATTAAGATAGAATCGATCTACCTTGATGGTAGAGGAGCAGCCCTATGATGATCATGAAAATCAAGTCCAGAAGCCCATGGCCATGGCAAGAGTGAAATAATAGAAAGAGTTTCTATTTATGTTTTCACATTGGACTTGAATCGAATGATTACATCATATGACAGAGACTAGGGTTTGACGAGTTCACCTAAATCCTAATCTGATCGGGGCTTAAGATAGAAGAACTTAATCACACAGGTAGCTGCACCAAGAGGTTCGCATTCAGCTCTGATGGGTTGCCACCATATACTGCTAGGTATCATTGGTGGATTTTGGGAGCAATTAGAATGATTTAGATGATCGATCATTCTAGCTGTTTGAATCAGAAGAGTTCTGATCCATCGAAAGGAGTTTCGATGATGTCGATGACAGAGATCATGACATATCCCATTACCATACAGAACTGAACCTAACTAGGTCACA
This sequence comes from Cocos nucifera, assembly GCA_006176705.1. Classification (NCBI taxonomy): domain Eukaryota; kingdom Viridiplantae; phylum Streptophyta; class Magnoliopsida; order Arecales; family Arecaceae; genus Cocos; species Cocos nucifera. Next base: position 63,160 of record QRFJ01004481.1, read on the forward strand.
CAAACAAGGGCTTGAATCTGATGATCATCAATTGAACTAATCCAGTTCAATTGTTCTGAATGAGATTCAATTAGGTTCAAGAAAAATGTGCTAGCACTCAATTGAACCTAACGTTCTTCTTTTACTATCATAACTAGTTGTCCTTACTAACCCAAAGGAGTTTGTGCTCAATCAGAGGCCTTCACATGGTCTAACTGGAGCCAGTCCAGGTCAGAAAAGTGTTGTCTTATTTTGCAAGATAATATCTATCATTTTTGGTCACCTACCATTTCTCATCCTTTAACTTTGGTCAAAAGTTGACATTTGATTGGTCAAATGTTGACCATTGATACTTTGACTTCTGTCTATGTGTCATGCACCTATTGGAGAGCTAGTGGGGGCTTGTCCCCCTGCTAGAACTTGGCAAGGAGGAGGGTGCACGCCACCCTTAGTGTGTGCCGAAGCTGGAGGCGCCTAGGATTCCCTGTTGGATAGGGACTCCATCTCCTTTTTGGATTCCGATTGGAGTTCTCCTAAGAACCAAGTTTGACTGGTCTTAGGTGCCATCAAAGGAGGAATCCAAGGGACTTCATTTTTGCCAATCAAATTTAGATCTGATTTCACAAAGGATTGTGATTGGTTGGGAAAAAAAGGAGTTAGATCATGCTTAGTCTATAAATAAGATCCTGCACCCAACTCAAGGAGTATCTGAAGCATTAAAAAAAGGAATTGAAAATTCCCATGCCCATGGCTGCCTCTCCTCTCCTCCTCCCTGCCAAAGCAACTTCTCCCTCTCCTCTCCACATCCAAAAGTATTTTGGATTCTTGGTTGGTACAATTCAGATGAGAGAAAGGTGACTGAAAGCTAGAAGGCTGCGCTGCTGCAAAGGACAACTGCTGATCTTCGAAAGGTATTTTGAAGATCCTCCAGATCTTATCCAAATCTGATTTTTGGAGACATGATAGAGAAGAAGAGGATTTCTAGATCCAATCCGAGTGGATATCGGTAGAGGCCAGGCACTTGCATGGCTAGATCCAGAACCTTCCGCAGCTTACACGATCATCAACGGATAATAGGATTACCCTACATCAAGGTAAATTAAATTTGATTTAATTTAAATTTTATTTTTATTATTAGAATAATAAAGATCAGATCTAAAACATCCCAGATCTGATTAGGATTAAAGAAAAAAAATTTTGAAATATATCTCTTGATCCGATCAGATCTGAACGAACCTGGTCTGAGAAATCAGGATTTTCCTTCAACTGGTTTCAGAGCCAAGGTTCTAAAAGTGTTTAGATCTAATTTTAAATTTATTTTAATTAAAAAATAAGTAATTTTAGATGTCACATGATATGTGATTAGATCTGAAATTAGAAAAATTAAAATTAAATGATTAGGATCTAAGATTAGAAAATATGCATGACTAGTTCTAAAATAGAATAGTTCTATAGAATAGTTTTGCATGTTTTTAATTTAATTTAATTAAATCATATTTTAGATCTATTTATTTATTTTTTTTTGATATTATAATTGTTATAATAATATCTAAAAAATATTAAATAAATTATTTAATTTTAAACATCATATGAGATATGATTGATGCATGTCTAGACTAGTTGTATAATAGTTCTACATAGTTGTCTAGATTAGAATTTATTTTGATAACATCAATTTAAATCTAATTTTTTAAATTATTATGAGATAATTTAGGTCTAAAAATATGCATGATTTGATACATGAGATGTATGCAAAATATGCCATGATTAGATCTAATTTGTATATGAGATATATGATATAGATCTAAAACAGTTTTGTCGTATTACATGTTCCTGATTAAGACGTTCCTCTTGGCCATCCGATCATAAGAATGAAGAAGGATTTAAAGGCCCTCCCCTCCCATTTGATGGAGTGTTCTTATGATGTGTAGGCATGCTGTGCATTCATCCTTAATCAAAAATCCAAAACTTGCTTTCTGTAAAACCCTAGATCTTGAAACCCTAGGATTTATTATGCATATTTTATTTATGAACCCTACTTAATTAAGAATTAAGATTATGAAATATTAATTAGATCTAAAATTGAGTATTTTGGATCTAAGACATATTCATAATACTAGGTTCGGGCTTGGGTAGCTAAATTAGGTCAAAGTGGTTGATCAAATCAAATCAAGAGTTGGTTAGATGGGATCATAATGCTTAAATTGACCAGCCTAATAGGATTAAGTCTAGGTCAAGATCGAGTCACGATCAAGCAAGACCTAATTAGGCTCAGAGGTTAGAGTCTGGATTGTAGGCTAACCCAATTAGTTCTGGCTCAATAATTTGTTGTCTAAGAAAAGTTTGGCACATACAACCAACTAATTTTTAATTGGAAGCTACTCGATCTAAATGCATTCTTGTATGAGTTAATGGCATATCCCTTCCACTGGTCTCACTTACCTGGCCATATCTGTTGACTCAGTTCTGATTTGAGGTGGTCAATAATCTAAGCTAACCCATGCCACTAGGTTAGTCATAATTGTTATGACTATCACAAGTCTAGTTTTATGAGACCTGAATCAATTCTCCTTAAGAAAAGATTAAGTCTGAGGTCTTCCACCATTATAGATGTGTGGGCCCTTCTTGAGATTGATTGTTCTCGGTTGGATACAGTGGCTCAGTTACACCGAGAAGATGCAACCATGTCTATTAGGCATTGGATGCTATGGGCTGGAGGATGAGTTGGGCTTAATATTTTGGATACGGTGAGAGACTCAATTAGAAATCCAGTCTGTGCAAATGGTGGGTCTGGCTTAACTAAGGAGTGGATCAATATTTTGGATACGATGAGATTCATGAATTAGAGACCAAGTTTGGGTGCACCATGATTAGAGAATCATTGAACAAGAGTTGTTCACTCGTTGGCTAATTCATCACCAATAACTGTTAGGTGAGGTGATGAGTTAGTTGGTGAGACCGCACCATCCACTAG
>QRFJ01004482.1:0-53562 GCA_006176705.1 Cocos nucifera
TCGACAAGGCTCGGGCGCTGGAGAGTCTGGAGGAAGCTCTTCCATGGCTATCAGTTGCGTTAAATTGAGCATCGAATGGACTTCGATAGGAGTATGGGGTTTTTATCCCAAACAAATAGTTCCTCCACTTTGAGTTCGAAACATTCGAAGGATGGGAGTGTAGAAAAACAAACCGAAGTTTCTCTTCTGAGGCTTTCGTGCTGGCTCAGGTCGAAGCTCGAGGAGGAATCTCATCTTCAGTCAAAGTCGATGTGAAGTAGATCTCCGTCTCCTATGGTCGAGGTCAGAGATTTGAGCTCCTCCGAGGGAGATCTGATCTCAGGGCGAGGTTGTCGTCGGGTGCTATGGCCAAGGTTGTCTCTGATCTTATCTCTGGCCAAGTTGTCTCGATCCGCTCAGGGGAGATCTTAATCTCAGGCCGAGGTGTCTAGGCGCTCTTAGTAGAAGTTGTCTTTGATCTTAGCTCTGATCGAGGTTATCTCGATCGCTCGGAGAGATCTTATCTCTGAGTCGAGGTTATCTCGATCCGGCTCGAGAGAGATCTTATCTCTGGCTGAGGTTGTTCTCCGATCTTATTCCTTGATCGAGATTGTCCGATCGCTCAAGAGAGATCTTATCTCTAACCGAGGTTATCTCAGTCGCTTGAAGAAGATCTTATCTCTGGCCGAGGTTATCTCGGCGCTACTGATTGAGGTTGTCTTCGATCTTATCTCTGACTTGAGTGTCTCGATCGCTCGAAAGAGATCTTTATCTCTGACCGAGGTTGTTTTGGCACTTTTGGAGAGATCTTTATCTCTGGCCGGAGGTTGTCTCGATCACTCGGGGAAGGATCTTAATCTCTTGCAGACTTTGGACCTTGGCCTTTGCTTTGCTCGTGTTAGGACAAGTTTCCTCTCCCTATTCCTAACAGGTTGTGGGGCACATTACGGACGTCGTCCATGCTCTCCTCCATCTCGTCTTAAGGTAAATGAGCCTCAACTTTACTCGCGTTTGCGGACAAGGTTCTCCTTCCTATTTCTAATGGACTATGAGGCACATACGACCATCGTCCGTTGCCTCCCCCCATCTCGTCTAAGGTGAACGGGGCCTTCGACTTTGTCACTGTTAGGATAAGATTCTTTCTTCTATTACTTAATGAAACTGTGGGGGCACATACGGACCGTTCGTCTGTGGCCTCTTCCCCCCATTCTCATCTTAAAGTGGAATGAAGGGCCTTCGACTTTGCTCATGTTAGGATAAGATTCTCCTCCGTGTTTCCTAATGGAATGTGGGGGCACCATATGGGGAACCATCGTCGATGCTTCTCCCTTCCATCTCGTCTAGGGTGATCAAAGGCCTTCGACTTTGCTCGCATTAGAACGAGGTTCTCCTCGTCTAATGGGCTACTTTCGCTCGTTTCTTTCTTGGCATACATGATCCTTGCACCAGAAAATAATTTAATGACTTAATCGAAGGGTGTTTTAATTAAAGAAAGTTTACTGATAATACATCCTCAGATTTCTGAGTTTCCAAGGTTCGGAGAGGAGCACTATTCCTTCGAGCTCTTTAGACGATAAGTTTTGGAATCGGATGATCTCCACTTACTTCGTACGGAACCTTTCCTAATTTGGATGAGCTTTTCTTGTGCCTGAGGCTGTAAGACGGCAACCCATCGAGCATTATTCCCACTTTGAACGTCTTATCTCTAACTCGGGTTGTAGTAATGGACCATCTCTCTGATAGCTGCCAATCTCGGATGCGGACTTCCATCCATTTTTTTTAGCTAGATCGAGATTAACTCTGAGGTCCTTGAAGTTGGCTACTCGATTAAAGCCCATGACTCCGTGCGGAGGGAGCTGAAGTTCGATCGGATAACTGCCCCATGCCGAAGGCTAAGCGAAGGATGTTTCTCGATCGTATTCCTTTATGTAGTTGGGTATGGCCCAAAGAACGGTAGGAGTTCATCAGCTCTAGATCTCCCTTTGCCCTATCAACTTTGTTTGATGTCTAATAGAGCAGGGTTCGATTATCACCTCAACTTTCGTTTGGCCTACGGGTGAGCCACCAAATGTAAATCGATGGGAATGTTAGTCTTGCAGAACTCGACGAACCTCGCCTAGCAACTATCGCCCATTGTCAGTTATATGGTTTGTAGGCCAAACCGACAACTAGTGACTTCTAAATGAAAGTCCTTACATCTTGCCTCGGTAATCTTCGCTAGTGAGCGTGGCTTTTCGACCATCTTTGTGAAATAAGTCGATTTCGCGATTCAGATAAAATCTTTCGGCCCAGACGTCGTGGGGAGGGGCCGATATATCCAATTTCTACTGCGCAATATGGCACCAGGGTGCTGACGTGGAGCAAGCTTGATGCCGCTGCCTTTTCATGCTGGCGTTTCTTCGACAGTGGGTCGCACTTTCTTCAACATATCTCAAAAATCATGATAATAAGGTCGGCCAGTAAGTACCCTTCGAAGTAGTTCTCTGCGATAGAGATCTGGCTTCCTATATGACTTCCGCAGAGTTTCGTTGCACCTCTCCACAATGCGAGGTTGACCTCTGAAGGTCGACAAACATCTTCAACAGTGGAGGAGAGTACGACCTCTTAATACAACTCTGCCTTCATTATAAAATATAGCTGCGGAGGTCTGTTCTGAGCTTTCGGAGCTTCCTTTCGTCTGAGAAAGACCCCCTCCTTAAGATAGGCGACAATGGGATCGATTCCAGCTTGAGCTTGATTTATATTAGACGCCTGAGTATTCCTCTATGGTTGGGGCACTTCAAAGTCTCCAAAAATATCTTTGGAAGTTCGTCGGGGCTGGAAGTGGCCAATTTGGAGAGGAAGATACGGCTTTGACATTTTTCGCCCTCGGAAAATGTCGAATGCCGAAATTATTCGGAAGGTCAGAAGTCAAATCCCTCACTTTTCCAAGGTATCTCACCATGCTTTCCTCCCGGCTTTGTTTACCGTTAACTTGACCGACCACCAGTTTGAAACGTTGTAATTGAAGCGATCTACTTTTTAATTTTCTGTTATACTTTAATCATGGATCAAGCTTCATTATTTCGGCCCCATTGGATTGGTCGCGAGGGAACTCGAAGTCTAGCATACTCAGATCGATGGGACTCCATCGAGGGCTGACTAAGACCGCCCCGCACCTACTCAGTGGAGTGTAGATGAATACTCACGTGCAGAGACAGGAGCCTTCACGAGGTCGACGCTTCCTTAGAAAGGTTCGCTGCGATAGCTTCGGACTTGTCCAAAGCTCGTCTGCTGTGCCGAGTCTCACTTGTTCAAGCTCGGCTTCGATTACTGAGTGGTATTTCCTAAGCACAAAATCCATCAATATCTGGGCCTTGATCGATGGCCTGGGGGTGGTATTGATGTTTGAACTCTATGAGCTCGATTATCCATTTAGTGATTCTCCCAAAAGCATCCGCTCGTGGAAGGACTGCTTTTATCGGTTGCGTCCATGAGGACCGTTATGGTGTGCTTCTAAAAGTAAGGTCGGAGCCTCCTGACAAAATCAGAAGAGAGTAAGTTAGTTTTTTCTAACCTAGAGTACTCTATCTCCAACATTCTCGGATCCGACTTCCACGTAGTAGATCGATCGCTGCGTCTTTTGCTCTTCCTTGACTAGGACACCAGCGAGCACCAGGGATTAGCTAGATACAGAATACATTTTTCTCCGAATTCGGAACTTCGCAGTAGTGGAAGGTGAGCTGAGGTGTTTTTAAGCTCCTCGAATTGCCTGTTTGGCACTCTGCCTCCACAGAAGTTCCTTTGTCGCCGAAACTTGGAAGAAGGGCATGCATCATTCGATCGATCTTAGATGAAGCGATTTAGGGACGTCACCTTCCCAATCAGGCATTGAACTTTCTTTGATCTCTTGAAGGGTCATCTTTCGAATGGCTCAGATTTTCTCGGAGTTTGCTTCGATTCCATGTCTCGACCACCATGAACCCAGAAATTTTTAGAGGTCATGCAAAGGTCGGCATTGGTTTGGGTCAGCCCATCTTGTGCTTTTTTGAGGCACCAAAGGCTCTTTAAGTCGGAGAGGTGTCTATTTAAGCTTGGCTTTTGATGAGCATATCATCCCGTACACTCTATATTGGACGAACTGCTCCTTGAAGATCTTATTGATCAAGCGCTGATACGTTGCCCCCACATTTTTAGTCCAAATGGCATGACCCTGTAACAATAAAGACCACGATCAGTAATGAAGGCGGTCTTCTCTTCATCCTCGAGTGCCATCCGTATCTAGTTATAACCAAAAAAGACGTCCATGAAGGTGAGGAGCTCATGGCCCAAGGTCGCATCCATCAGTTGATCGATACTTGGTAGGGGGTAGCTGTCTTTCGGATAGGCCTTGTTCAGCTTCTTGAAGTCAATGCACATCCTCCACTTGTTGTTCACTTTTTTGACGAGGACCACGTTTGAGACCCAGGTCAGATAATTAACCTTCCAGATGAGTTTGGCTTTGAGGAGCTTGTCCACTTCTTCGATAATTGCTTTCTGTCTCTCCAGAGCCTGGTAGCACATCTTTTCTTTTATTGGCCGGTGCCTCAGATCGAAGGCTAGTCGATGTTCCATGATCTCGACGTCAATTCTCAGCATGTTTGCGACGGTCTAGGCGAAGACATCCACATTTCTCCTGAAGAAGGCGACGAGCTACTCCCGAACCTCATCTGCCAAGTTGGAGCCGGTCTGCATCGTGTGCTCTGGGTTTCCATCATTTAAGGACATAGAGATGAGGTCCTCCATTGGCTCACCCCGCTCCTCAGTGAGGTCATCACGGACATCTAGTCCGTCAACTAAATAAGGGTCGGACCTTTCTCCCTTATGCAGGGCGATTGAGTAGCAGTGCCTCGCTAGAGCCTGGTCTCCCTTGACCTCTCCGATCCCACGACTCGTCAGAAATTTCATCTTCAAATAATAGGTTGACACCACCGTCCGAAGTGCATTTAGATCAGGTTGACCGAGAATCGCATTATAGGCGAACGAAGTCCTCACGACTAGAAAATCGACCCACGCTTTGACCAGTTTCAGATGTCGCCCTACTGTCACAGCCAAAATTATTATGCCTTTGACTGGTATGGCACTGCCAGTGAATCCTACCAATGGAGAATTCATAGGCTCCAAGCGATCATCGGGTAGGGACATTTTTGAGATGGGATCGTAAAACAATACGTCGACCGAGCTTCCATTATCCACCAAAATGTGGCGTACATCATAGTCAGCAATGTTCAAAGAAATTACAACCGCATCATTGTACGAAAATTGGATCCCTTGACCGTCCGCCTCGGTAAAGGTCATGGGTTTCGCAGTCCTCCATCTCTTCACCAATCCCTCGGATTTGCTGGCCTCTCCTTTTTGAAGTCCCCCCGAGATAGTGTTGATGACGTCGAGAGGTGGCCGATCTTCTTGCTGGTTTTTCCCACTTGGCGGTAATGCCCTCAGTCGATCTTTCCGCTCTTGGGGTCATCTCCATAGGAATCGGCCAAGTCTATCTTGTCTGACGAGCTCTTCAATCTCATCCTGAAGTTGGATGCACTCCTCAGTGTCGTGACCGTGGTCATGATGGTAAAGGTAGAACTTGTTGGGGTTGCACTTGCTGGAATGGGAACGCATTTTCTCCGATCTCGAAAGTCGTTCCTTGATCTCCATCAACACTAGGGCTTTCAGGGCATTAAGGGGGGCGTACCTATGGAATCATCGTCGAGGAGAACTTCGACGTGCCCTTCCATCGGAGCTTCCCTACCTCCAAACTCGAGGAAGAGTTCGGGCTTGCCCACGATCAGGAGGAGTCTCGGAATGTGGCCGAGCTTCATTCCGCTTTTTTTCTTTGACAGGCCTGCCTGGCCCGTCGATTCGCCGCTTGCCACGGGCTTCATTATCCTTGGCCTCGAAGGCCTTCTCTATCTGAGCATAACTTTCAGCCCGAGCCAGCATGTCAGCAAAATCTCTGGGATACTTCTTTTCTAGAGAGAATAGCAAGTCATTCTTCTGAAGACTGCCCTTGAGGGCAGCCATGGCGACTGACTGTCCAGTTCTGGACCTTCAATGCGGCAGTATTAAACCAGGTGACATAAGCCCGAATGGATTCTCCCTCCTTCTGCCTAATGGCCATTAAGGAATCCAAACCTCGGCGTGGACACCGACTATTGATGAAGTGGGTCATGAACTGTTGGCTCATCTGGTCAAATGATAAGATGGTACTCGGCTTAAGCATCGAGTACCAATTTCCGACAGCTTCCTTAAGGGTAAAGGGGAAAGCCCGGCATAAGATGGCATCTGACGTGCCGTGGAGCAACATCATTATCCGAAAGGCTTTCAGATGATCGATCGGATCGATGGTCCCATCGTAACTCTCAAGCTGTGAGAGTTTGAAGTTTGATGGGATCGATTCCTGCATAATTTTCTATAAAAAGGGAGGGTCAGTACAAATATCATTACCACATGAGGAGAGAGTGTGACGAAGTTTCTCGATTATCGGCTCATTTCTAAAAGCCTTTGATCTAAGAGATCTTCACGTCTTTGATCTCAAAGTTTTCTGATAGAATGGGTCTGAGGCTTCCCCCTGGGTCGAGCCATGGTCCGAGCAGGGGCTCTCCCTCCTTCGCCTCTCCCTCTCTAGGATCGGAGTCGGATAGCCAAGTCGGCCTTCATGACGAACCACAGGCTCTGAGAGTCCCACACCGATTGAGCTGGTGCTGGGGCCTGTCGGTGCATGGCCTGCACCACCTCCGTGAGGCTACGAACCTGCTAGACGAGCAGGTTGAACTGCCCCACATCTACGGTGGCTCCAGATGAAACCTGGGCTATCGGGGCTGAAATGGGAGTAGACGGATCTAATGGGATCGAGTCACAGAGGCCGTCAATCATCGAGTTGAAGCTCTCTTGGGAGGCATTTTCTCTTGGGAAAAGAACTCAGAGAGGAAGAAAAGAGATCTCCAAAGAGGGAAGAGAGAAATCATCGCCGAGCACTCTTTTAAGAACAAAGGAACCTCGAGGTTCGGGCTTTCCTTCTAGCGCCAATCTGTTGGTGCAGAAACTGGTCGTCATCGGAATTAGCTGGAGTGGAGGCCGACAAGGTCGCCATCGGGGACCTGCAAAATAAAGTTCCATCGAAGCAGTGGGGGGTGGCTCTGGCAGGACCCTCCGACGATCAAGTCAGCTCTGGTCAATAGAAATGGAGTGCTCAGGAATGAGTTTTCCAGAGCTTAGAGAAGAAGAGTAGGGTTTAGAGCTTAGAGTTAGTATATCTGGGGGGTCCTACCTATAGGCGGAGCTTGATTATGGTGACGGACCATACCATCTGGTAGCGAGCCATCGGGGCCGCATGGAGTTCAGTACGGAGAGAAAAGCGTCATCAGATGGATAGTGATAGCCATACTGGCGGGTCGTGGGTCGCATGAGGCTAGTTATGGAGAGAGTGGTGTCGCCAGTAGTGGTGGCCATATCGTCTGATCACGGACCGCATGGGGCCTGTTATGGAGGAAAATGTGCCGTCAGACTAGTAGTGGCGGTCATACCACCAAGGTCGGACAGCCGTAGCTCGAGGAAGCAGGCATTGGTTGGTGGATTCAGGCATATACCAATTTCAAAGGAGTTCGGACTCCTGGAGGAGTTTGGCCAAAGGGAGAGGCTTGGAAGGAGTTCGACTCCTATGGAAGTCCGACTGGAGCTCGACCACTGAGGAGCTCGCCGGGGTGCAACTGCTGAGGAGGTCGGCCAAAGGAGGAGCTTGGAAGAAGTTCGACTCCTATGGGAGTCCGACTGAAGCTCGACCATAGAGGAGCTCGGTCGGTGCACAACCGTTAAGGAGGTCGGCCAAAGGAGGAGCTCAAAAGGAGTTCGGCCAAAGAAGAAGCTTGAAAGGAGTTCGACTCCCACAGACGACTGATTGGAGGAGTGCAGCGGTCGCTGGGGAGTTCGGAAGGAGCTCGACCGCTGAGTCCGACCGGCCAAAGGAGATGTCTGGGAGGAGTCCGACACCTAAAGAAGTCCAATCGAAGGGGATGTCTGGAAGGAGTCCGACACCTGAAGAAGTCCGATCGAAGGAAAAGCTTGGAGGAAGTTTGGCTCCCGCATACGTCTGACTGGAGGAGTGCGGTCGAAGCTCGATCATTGGGGAGTTCGAAAGGAGCTTGGCCGCTGAGGAGTTCGACCGACCGAAGAGGTTCGGCTAAGGCCCGGGCGTTGGGAGTCTGGAGGAGCTCTTCCATGGCTACCAGTTGTGTTAAACTGAACATCGAATTGGACTTCGGTAGAAGCGGGGTTTATCCCCAACAGAAGCCCAATTGAATTATATTTGACTGAATTTCAAATTGGATTAGAATCAAGTTCGAATTAAATTCAAATTAAATTTAAATTAAAAATTATTTTTTTAATTATTTAAATTAGCTTAAATTTAATTAGGTTTGACTTAAATTGAAAGTAATTGAATTTTACTGTCCAAGTAGGATTTAATTTAAAAATCTAATTGAATTAGAATTGATAGAATTTGGAATTGAATTCGAATTGAACCCAAATTGAACACCAATTTCTTCTAATTGATTTAAATCAGATTTAATTTAATAAATTTTGATTTAATTTAAGGTTAATTAAATTTTATAATCTAAGTATGACTTAGATTCAAAGTTTAATTAAATTTGGTTTAGCAGAATTTTGAATTGGATGCAAATTGGGTTCAAACTAGGGTCGGACCAGTTGTAGATTATTAGCGATGGCAAAATATGTCATCACTAATTTCATCATCAATAATTTTTTAAATAATTTTTTTTAAAAATTATTAGCAATGGTAGATTTTCATCACTAATATTCAAAAAATATCATTACTAATTTTTATTTTATGTTTAAATATTATAAAAAAATTAAAAATTTTAAATAATTTTAGTGACGGCACGTGCCATTGCTAATAATACTAATATTGTCGCTAATAATTTGATATTAGTGACGATGATATTTTTATCTCTAATAATCTAAATTTGCCATCGCTAATATTTAAAATATTTTTTTTATACTTTTAAAGATGACTTTTATCATTTGTTGGGGATAAACCCCGCTCCTGTCAAAGTCCAGTTCGATGCCAAGGCTAACGCAATCGGTAGCCACGGAAGAGCTTCAACGGACGGATCTTAGTCGAACTCCTTCATCCGATCGAACTCCTCAGTGGCCGAGCTTCAGTCAGACTCTCGTAAGGGCCGAACTCCCTCCGCGCTCTTTCAGTCAGATGCCAATGGAAGCTGAACTTCCTTCAAGCTTCTCCTTCGATCGAACTTCTTCAGTAGCCAGACTCCTCCCAGACATCCCCTATGGCCAGCCGAGCTCCTTCCGAACTCTCCAGCGATCGAGCCTTAGCCACACTCCTCGAGCCAGATGCCTATGGGAGCCGAACTTCTTCCGAGCTTTCTCTCCAGAAGTCCAAACTTTTTTGGAATCGATACGTACCGAAGTCCACTAATCAATGTCTACTTTCTCAGAGCCACGACTATTAAATCTGGATGAACGATCACCATCAATCTACCATAGGCGATGCGATCGAACGACAAGGCCACCACTACTGGCGACACCACTCTCTCCGTAATCAGCCCCATGCGGCCCATGATCCATCAGTATGGCTGTCCGTCTGACGATGCCTTCCTCTCATATCGAACTCATGCGGCTCCGAGCGGCCCACGATCAGACGATATGGTCGTCACCATCAATCAAGCTTCGTCTATAAAAAGGATCCTCCAAATAATCTTTAATCTCTAAGCTCTAAGCTCTCCTCTCCTTCTCTAAGCTCGACGGAACTCATCTTTGAGCACTCCATTTCTATTGGTCAGAGCTGACTTGATCATCAGAGGATCCTATCAGAGCCACCCCCACTGGCTCCGAACGAAACTTTATTTTGCAGGTCCCCGACGACGACCTCGTCGGCCTCCACTCCTAGCTAATTTCGATGATGACCAGTTTCTGCACCAACAGATTAGCGCTAGAGGAAGGCTCGAACCTTGAGTTTCTTTTCTTAAAGGAGTGCTTGGTGATGATTTCTCTCTTTCCTCTCTGAGATCTCTCTTCTTCCTCTCCAGAGTTTTTTTCAAGAGAAAAATGCCTTTCAAGAGCTTTGACCCGATGATCGATGACCTCCGGACCCGATCTTTTAGATCCATCTAACCTATTTCAGCTCAGCAACTTAGGTTCCATCTGTACCCATGGTAGATGCGAAGCAGTTCAACTGCTTATCTATAGAGGTCTCAGTCTCACCGAGGAATCAGGCCATACAGCAGCCCCCGATGTGACTCCATCAGAAAATCCACCATCGAAATGTCAAAATCGACCCTAAGAAAGAGTACCTGAGCCAACGTACCTTCGCCCCTGAGAAGGAAAATAGGAGAGTCGAGATCCATTTCCGATCATGGTTCTTCTTGGAAGAGATCTTTCTCATTTGTAGCCGAAGTCTCCCAAGATCTGCAACCAAGATATGCTCTCGACATAAGACTGCGGAAGATGGATCGATGGATGAAGAGCTCGACCACTTGCCTCAGCTCATCGATGCCGACGTCCACACGATCCCCTCTCTTCCTCTAAATAATGCAAGAGTCCTTCCACAACTTCAGGCTTCCTCAACTTGAAAGCTATGATGGAGCCTCTGATCCATTGATCATTAGAGATCTTTCGGACATGATGTTACTCCTGGTGCTTCAGATGCATACTATACCAAGCCTTCCCATCTACCTTAAAGGAAAGTAGCGAGAAACTGTACTCGACATTGAAGTCAGGTACGATCTTCTTTTTTTAATCAAGATGAGCTATCAGTTCTTGGCTACTTCATCAGCAACCGATGTCCACCGAGGTTCGAATTTTTTGATGAACGTTAAGCAGAAGAGGGAGAATCCATCCGAGCTTACATCATCGATTTAATGTCGGACATTGGAGGTCGGACCTGGACTAGTCTGTTGCGATGGCCGCACTCAAGGGCGCCTTCAGAAGAATACTTGCTATTCTTCTTGAAAAAAAGTATCCCAGGGACTTTGCCGATCTACTGGCTCGGGCCAAGGGATATGCCCGTGCGAAAGAAGCTTTCAAGTTGAAGGACAAAGAAGCCCTAAGAGAGCGGAGGGCAGACGAGTGTAATAGATCCACTGTCAGTGGAGAGCCAAGCAAAGTTCGACCGTGCTCACGGACTCTCTCTGGGTGTAGGCGAGCCCGAACTTCTCGAGCTCACCACCAAGGAAGCCCCGATAGAAGGGTGCAAAGAAGCCCTCCTCCCAAAAGGTTCCGCGACTACGCCCCCCTCAACGTTCCTCGAACTCAAATTCTCATGAAAATTAAAAACCAGCTACCAAGATTAGAAGTATTACAATCTCCCCCAAACAAGCGTGATCGAAGCAAGTACTACCTCTACCACCACGACCACGGCCACGATACTGAGGAATACATTCAGCTCCGAGATGAAATTGAGGAGCTCGTCAAAAAGGGGCGGCTGGATAAATTCCTTCGATGCTAGTCTGAAGCAGGAAAAGATCGACCAAGGGTGCCTCCATAACCAGAAACAATAAGGAGCCTGACCGCATGAAAGGAGGTCGGCCGTCTTCTAGCATCATCAGCATTACCCCTGGGAGGAGCTTGGTACATCGGCGATTCGTCATCTTTCAGCGTCAAAGTCAAGAGAAGCATGCTCCAAATTGAGGAGGCCAGCATGAGATAGAGAAGGTCATCCAGCCCGGGACTTACTGCCCGAGGGAACTCGAAGGAACAACGCTCCCACAATCCTGAAATGGGGATGTGCTGCCCGTAACTCCCTTTCAATAAAATTCTTCCCTTCCAATAATATTATTTCTGGGTAAAAAAATTATGTGATGATAGGAAAGAAGCAGTCAGTAGTTGCCATGTTAGAAATAGGAGGAGAACCTCATTCTAACACGAGCAGGTCAAAGACCTTCAACCTCAGCTAGAGATAAGATCTCTTCTGAGCGACCGCGATAACCTCGATCAAAAATAAGATCTCTTCCAAGTGATCGAGTCAACCTCGATCAGAGATAAGATCTCTTCCGAGCGACCGTGACAACCTCGACTAGAGATAAGATCTCTTCCGAGCAATCGAGTCAATCTCGATCAGAGATAAGATTCTCTTCTAAGGGATTGGTTGACAATCTCAAACTAGAGATAAGAATCTCTCCCGAGCGACCGCGATAATCTCGGCCAGAGATAAGATCTCTCTTGAGCGATCGAGTCAACCTCGGTCAGAGATAACATCTATTCCGAGCGACCGTGACAACCTCGATCAGAGATAAGATCTCTCTCGAGTGATCACGACAATCTCGACTAGAGATAAGATCCTTTTCGGACGACCGTGATAACCTCGGCTAGAGATAAGATCTCTTTCGAACGACCGAGTCAACCTCGACCAGAGATAAGATCTCTCTGAGTGATCATGACAATCTTGGCTAGAGATAAGATCTCTTCCGAGCGACCGTGACAAATCTCGATTAGAGATAAGATCTCTTCTGAATGATCGAGTCAATCTCGGCTAGGGATAAGATCTCTCCCGAGCGACCCGTGAAAATCTCGGTCAGAGATAAGATCTCTTTCAAGCGACTGCGATAACCTCGACTAGAGATAAGATCTCTTTCGGAACGATCGAGTCAATCTCGGCTAGAAATAAGATCTCTTCTTCTGAGCGATCGTGACAACCTCGATCAGAGATAAGATCTCTCCCGAGCGACCGCGATAACCTCGACTAGAGATAAGATCTCTCCCGAGTGACCGAGTCAACCTCGATCAGAGATAAGATCTCTTCCAAGCAACCGTGACAACCTCGGCTAGAGATAATATCTCTTTCGAGCGACCGCGATAACCTCAACCAGAGATAAGATCTCTTCCGAGCGACCCGAGTCAACCTCGATCAGAGATAAGATCTCTCCCGAGTGACCATGATAATCTCAGCTAGAGATAAGATCTCTTCCGAGCGACCGAGTCAACCTCGGCCAGAGGTAAGATCTCTCCCAAGCGACTGTGACAATCTGGACTAGAGATAAGATCTCTCCTGAGCGACCGCAACAATCTCGATCAGAATAAGATCTCTCTCGAGCGACCGCGACAATCTCGATCAGAGATAAGATCTCTCCCGAGCGATCGATCAACCTCAATCAGAGATAAGATCTCTTTCGAGCGACCACGACAATCTCGACTAGAGATAAGATCTCTTTTGAGCGATGGAGACAACCTCACCCTAGGATCAGATCTCTTCCGAGCGTCCGTACTAACCTTGGCTGTAGGAGATAAGATCCCCCTAAGGCAACCTTGGCTGTTGGAGACAATATCGCCTCCGAGGAGCTCAACCTCCGACCTCGACCGCAAGAGGCGAGATCTACTTTAACCTCGACTGAAGATGAGATCTTCCCTCCGAGCTTCAATCTGAATCAGTATGGAGCCCAAAAGAGGACTTCGACGGTCGCTTTTTCTACACTCCCTTCCTTCGAGTTTCGAACTCGGAAAGTGGGGGGGACTATTATTGGGGATAAATCCCGCTTCCGTCGAAGTCCAGTTCGATGCCTAGTCTAATGCAATCGGTAGCCACGGAAAGAGCTTCAGTGGATGGGTCTTAGCCGAATTCCTTCATCCGATCAAACTTCTCAGTGGTCGAGCTTCAGTCGGACTCCCACAAGGGCCAAACTTTCTCCACGCTCTTCCAGCCAGATGCCTGTGGGAGCCGAACTTCCTCCAAGCTTCTCCTTCGATCGAACTTCTTCAGTAGTCAGACTCCTCCCAAACATCCCCTTTGGTCGGTCGAGTTCCTTCCGAACTCTCCAACGACTGAGCCTTAACCGCACTCCTCGAGCCAGACACCTACGAAAGCCGAACTCCTTCCGAGCTTCCTCTTCAGAAGTCTGAACTCCTTTGGAATTAATACGTATCGAAGTCCATCAATCAATGCTTGCTTTCTCAGAGCCACGACTATTAAATTTGGATGAACGTTCACCATCAATCTACCACAGGCGATGCGATCGGATGACATGGCCATCACTACTGACGACACCACTCTCTCCATAACCAACCCCATGCGGTCCCACGATCCATCAGTATGGCTGTTCGCCTGACGATGCTTTTCTCTCCATACCGAACTCCATGCGACCCCGAGCAACCCACGGTCGGATGATATGGCCGTCACCATCAATCAAGCTCCGCCTATAAAATGGATCCCTTCAGATAATCTCTAATCTCTAAGCTCTCCTCTCATTCTCTAAGCTCGGCGGAACTCATCCCTGAGCACTCTATTCCTATTGGCCAGAGCTGACTTGATCGTCGGAGGGTCCTACCAGAGCCACCTCCCACCGACTTCGGACAAGACTTTGTTTTGCAGATTTCTGGCGGTGATCCTCATCGACCTCCACTCTAGTTGATTTCGACGATGACCAGTTTCTGCACCAACATCATCATTAATAATTTATTTACCATCGCTAATATTATTAGGGATGGCTTTATTTTTTTATCGATGTTGCAATAGCAAAAAGCTTTATTAGCGACAAGGTTTGTTACTGTCGTTAATACGGTCGCTAAAATCCAATTTTCTTATAGTAAAATCTCTATTTCTCCATTGGGGGTGTTAATCCCTATGACTTGGGGTGACCCCTATGTCAACCCTTAGACTTTGACAACCTATAATGGGTTGTTTTTCAATCCAAAAGGGTTATATTTTACGCCATTTAATCACTCTCTAATGGCTCTAAATGTCTAATGGTGGTTCTCCTCTATTCATTGAGGCTATAAAGACTTTCAAAACAAGAAAAAACACATCAAGGATTAAGAAAAAAATACTCTCCAAAAGGATTGAAGCATCTAGTACAAGAAGCATTTAGTTTAACTCCAACCACCTCTTCCAAAGGCTTTCATTTCACTCTTTCAGCTAAGGTGCATTCAAAGGTTTCTTTAATTATTTGTAAAGTTTTTTTATTGTTCATTTAAGGAGCTTCGATTGTTTTTCATTGTATCTTTCTTATTCTTGAGGAAACTTATTTTGATTGTTCCAAAACTTGGAGAAAGATTGATTTGTACCTCAAAATGAAGTATATTGGTTTGCTCGTATCCAGAAAATGAATGACTAGCTTAAAAAGGCTAGGGTGATTGGTTGGTGGGATCTAATGTTGTAAATCATTTGAAAATGATGAGTGAATTAAAATTTTCAAGTAGGAGCTGAGAAAGTGGATGTAGGTATTAGATTTGGCACCGAACCACTATAAATCCTTGTGTTTGTAATGTATTGATCTCTTGTTTTACTCTCTTGTGTTGACTACTTGCTTACTTGCTTTTTTATCTTGTATATTATCTATACTTGTCACTTACATCATATGTATCTTCAAAAGCATATTTTTGTGACACATATCATTTAAAATTTTTTAAAAACCCAATTCATTCTCTCTCTTGGATTGTATAGATGGGCAACTATTGGTATTAGAATCTGATGCTTTAGCTTTTTCTTTATCTCACCATGAAGAGCAAAAGATCTATGGCAATCTAAATCAGTACTTTACTTATCTAAGGATAATCTACATACCGATCTCTATTTTTCAACAACACTAACTATACTTATTAGAAAGCACGGAATGAAGATTTTCCATCCAAGTACTCAACTATGATATATGGAGTATCATGGTCAATGAATCTCGCACACGCCATAAAGTTGCTTGATGATGTGCACTCTTCCAAGCTAGAAGACAAGTGGGATGAGTTTAAAATAAAAATGGCTCAACTTAACACTATAGTCATGAATATATTGTATTTTTCATTGGATGCAAATAAGTTTAATCATATTTCAACTTGTAATTTTATTAAAAAAAAATTTGGGATGGACATGAAGTAACTCATGAAGATGCAAATCAAGTTAAAAAATTAAAAATTAATAAACTTGTACATAGATATGAATTATTTAAAATGAAGCCTAATGAGTCTATTATTGAAATGTTTATCTTTTTTGCCGACATTATTAATAGTCTCAAGAGTCTTGGAAAGTCTTACTCTAATAGTGATCTTGTAAGAAAAGTTCTCAGGTAATTACCAAAGGCATGAAAAGCAAACGTCACTACGATTCAAGAGACGAAGAATCTCAATATTTTATCTTTGGAGGAGCTTCTCAGATTGTTCATGACATATGAATTGATAATGAGGTAACATAATGAAGAAGTGACTAAGAAGAAGAAAATAATTACTCTCAAGTCCATCACATAAGAAGAAAAGGAGTTTGAGAAATCCGAAGATGGTGATGAAGATGAAGAAATAGCTCTTATCACCTAAAAATTTAGAAGATTTATAAAGAAAAGAAGACAAGGGATGAGAAGAAGACTACAAACTAAGAGGGAGCCTAGCAAAGAAAAGGTCAAAAAGCAACTGCTTATATGCTACAAATGCAAAAAAACTGGGCCACTTCAAAATGGATTGTCTTCAACTTAAGAATGCCCCTAAGAAGCTAAAGAAAAAGGCAATGCTGGCTTCTTAGAGTGATGGTGATAAATTAAGTTTTGATGAGGACATCCATGAAATAGCCAACTTTTGTCTCATGGCATATGAAAATGAGCTTAATCTCTAAATTTTCAAATGAATTTACTTTTAATGAGTGTCATGAGGCTTTTTATGATTTATTAGATAATCTAAAAAAGCTAGGACTAAAGAACAAAGAGTTGAAAAATGAAAAACAAACGCATGTTAAAGGAAAAGGAAGAAATTTCAAAAGAAAAGATGTCTCTAATATAAGAAAATAAGAACTAAAAAAAAAAATAGATAGATTACAATCAACTACGGAAAAGTTTAAGTTTAGAAAAATTTTAGATGAATTCTTGATAGTCAAAAAACAATGTATAACCAAGCAGGTCTTGGTTATAACCTGTTGAAAAAGTAAAAATTTTTGAAAAATATTTTTGTCAACACCTCTCGTGCTAAATTGTCAAATATTTAATGATTCATCTATGGTAAAGTAGGACATAAATCATTTGCATCTTTTCTAGTAGATTTGGTAGCTCAAATGTAAAAAAAGGAATGGGTTCTGAAGGAAACCATAGTAACTAACTAAGAAAGATCCAAGAAAGCTTGGATATCTAAAATTAAAGTTTAAATTTTTATTGTAAGTTGCATCTTGCAACACGTTGATAAAAAAAAAATATGATCTCTTGATAGTGGATGCTCAAAACATATGATAGATGATGAATCTTAATTCATCACTCTTGAGGCAAAAGATGTAGGAATGGTCACATTTGAAGATAATGGCAAATGAAAAATTATCGGCTTAGATAATATTTGTATCACTCCCTCCACATTCATTAAAATTATTTTATTGATTGATAGTCTTAAGCATAATCATCTTGGTATTAGCCAACTTTTTGATAAGGGTTTCAAAGTTATTTTTGAATCTTTTACGTGTATTATGGCTCGTCCCAATGATGATGGTATAAAATTCATTGGGCATAGGCATAATTGATAATGTTTACAGGATAGATTTGAATGATCTATCTATGCAAAATATGCAATATCTAGTAGCAAAAAATACTAAAATCAATAAGATTAGTTGGCTTTGGCATCACAAACTTACTCATATAAGTATGGATTTACCTTTGAAACTTATTAAAAAGAATTTAGTTGTTAGTTTGCTAAAATTAAGTTTTTGAAAAGATAGGATTTATGATGCATGCTAACTAAGAAAGCAAACTAGAGTATCTTTCATATCTAAAAATATTATTTCAACTTCTAGATCCTTAAAGTTATTGCATATGAATTTGTTTAGACTTACTAGAACTACTAGCCTAAGGGATAAATGATATAATTTTATGATTATCGATAATTTCTCACATCTCACTTAGGTTTTATTCTCAGTACATAAAGATGAAGCATTTTCAGCTTTTTCTAAGTTTTATCGAAAAGCTTCGTATGTAAAAGATTTATAAGCTCTTAATCCTTGGAAAGAATATCATGGTTGATATGAATTAGAACGAAAGTTGAATGAGAATAGTTTGAGAGTATTTTTAATGGTAAGTTGATTGGCATTTCAGTTGCAGCATTTAGCTCCGAGAAATTAGAAACAATGATCTGAATTCTGAAGCTATTGATATCTTTATATTAGCAAAGTGATGCAACATAACTTATCTCCAAGTCAATTCAATAAAACCAAGTTGAAGACACTGAAAAGTCTGGAACATTTTCTGTCTCTCTGAGTTTGTATGTATGCTCGTGCACAATATCAAAAATCCATGCAAGTAAAATCTTCTTCTCCGCACAAGTAGAAAGCTAAATCCTATGAATAAGGCTTTAAAATTGTGATTCAATTTTGTAAACACTAATTTGAGGCACACAATTGGAAAGCTGCATAACAAATCAGACCGACGGGACCAACTAGGAAAATACAATCAATAATTAATCTGACTGAAACGTCCATGGATAGCTTACATGAAGGTTTTAGAATTTTAAAGAATTAAACTTACAATCAAGATACAATCATCACATAATTTTGTTTTGTTTCTCATCTTTTCTTGATCAATTGTTCCTATCTCTAAATTACAATTATAGATCTCTCAGATTATTAAAGAACAATAAATTCTATCTGCTTGTAATAAAATCTTATGCAAGTGACCCATCTTCTTCCTTGAATCCTGAATCTTAGATATATATGGTTTTCAGAAGCGAGGACTTGGACAAATCGTACTAATTGTTTTAGAAAGCGTCGTCATGGGATGTGAAGTACTTGCTTTGATTTATATGCTAACCCCTTACATCTGATAACACCACATCATCATAAAGCAATTTCTTCCTACCATTCTCGTCAGTCTCAAAATTTTCCTCTCCATAAACCATATCAAGCACGATCGGTTCTTGTGTATAAAAATCTGGTTCAGAAAGTTGGATTTGAGAATAATCTCCTACTCTTGGAGGATTTTCCAACTCTATATGCTGCAATTCTGAGGCAATCAGAGATTCCATTCGTGCCCTCTCCCTGTCTCTCGGATAAGTGTGGTATAAGAAGGAGTAGATGGAGCAACAAAGTGACATCGGAATTGCTATTGCGGTGTAAAGTGCTTTGGCTAGAGAGGCAGCATTCTCTCTGTCTATCTCAACGGTAGCACCCTCACCTGATCCATCAGAAACCGGTCTATATCCATAGACATGCTCGGCTAACATGCCAACAACAGGAGGAGCAAATGAAGCAAGTATGGACTCAAAAGATCTATCCAGAGCATAGATACTGGTTCTTGATCTCTCAGGGACAATCTCTGCAAATATAGGACTGCTTGCACCATAAACAAAACAATTAGATAAAGAGCAGCTAGCACCAAAACAATACTAATCCCTGATATTTAGAAAATTATAACATTCTAAAACTTGCAGAGATGGACTGACAATAATGTTACTAATTTAGCAATAGAGACATACTCTGCTTGCATATTAGTAATGCTTGGGAATTTATATGGTCGCATCCCTTCTTTATTTTTTAAAGAAGATAATATTATCAATAAAGCTAATAATAATTTCATACCGTCGATGAAGGTTTATCCCTTTCAAGAAGACCTTGCAAAAAAATTTTAGAAAACATGATCCATGAGTGGGTTCGCTAGTAATAGAAATAGTTATGGTTTGGACTTATCTGCTGGAAATTGTACGAGGAAGAGGAACGGACCGTTAAAAAAAGAAACCATAGTTAGTGAAGAGTTCGAATTTCGTGCATCAATGAAGGACCACAAAATGTGTGCTATTTATGATCCCAACCAGTGTTTTGGCACCTCGAACCATTCTATATGATTTAGGTCCAAATCAAATGGTATTTGCTGTTTCAACTATATCCTTGGCACGGTTCTGTTCTGATCTACCAATCTGTCATAAATTTAGCAAGGACAACATGCAGCAGCAAGACATTTCTTCAAAAACAAGCTCGTAGTAAGACATGGTAGACTAGAAATAAAGTAACATACTTGTTTGTTGCTGGAGCATTCCAAGAGATGCTCAATCCCATGATGAACAGGACAATGGCATGGGCGAGTCCCGTAGAGGGGTCATCAGGTAAGACCAACAACAGCACAGCTGCAAGTGGAATGGCAGAGCCAGAGCTTACTTGCGATAGAACTATCCTACCAGAGTTTGGAAAGCGTCTGGCGAGAAAATCCCCCATCTTTCCTCCAAACAGTCCTCCAAGCGAGGTTGCAACCGAGAACAGCGTCATAAGGAATCCAGTTCTTTTGTGCGAGAACCCGACGAGCTCCAGCCACATGGGTGCGAATGACAGGGCTGACCATGGGAATGATCCGGTGACACCCTGAGCCACTATAATCTGAAATGATGGGATTCTCGTAACAGCTTTGGCTTCCTTGATGAGGTCCTTCACTTCCGTCCACACGGACTCGCGCAAAATATGGCCATTACTTGAAGCAGCATTGGAGGAAAAATGGGGGTCTACCGCAAATAGCCAGATAAAGATTCCTACAACCACGCTTATTACGGCGACTAGATGGAAAGCAATTCTCCAACCAGCGATTCCCATGATTGATGTCGATGCTAGCAAGAGAGCGAAAAAGTAGCCCAGGATGGAACCGATATTACCAGTAAGTTGCAGCCATCCGAAAGCAATACCACGAGCGCTCTCATCGGTAGAGTCGGCTACAAGGGACTGGATGGCCGGTACCACCAGGGCTAATCCAATACCATTCAAGGCTCTTGAGATTGCTACCTGCATAACAAATATTTGTACGAATTATGCATCAGATCCTGGTGCAAATTCCAATTTTATCGGTTGCCCCTGGAGAAACCACGTCTTACTACAGATTCAAAACCGGCGAAATCACAAACATTTAAGGCATTAGATTGCTTCACTAAATGAACAAGGTCAAGAAGAAAGACGTCAAAGGTAAAATTACTTGGGCCACTCCTAGATTAAGAAACAGGACCATATCGAATCATTAATGGAACGCAGCAGGTTTAAACATGAAAGAATAGATGAAAAGATTAGTTCAGTAGCTGCCTAATAATCAAAAGCAGGTGAAGCCCCACTTACTGGTACCATGTTAAGTCATTTACTTGCTGAAATCTAGACAAGCAGAAAACAATTCAACCAAGTGATCCAAAATGCATGCTTCTCCAAACTCCTACCCAAAAATAACACAAAACGAAAGATCTTCTAAACACAACTAATGTAGATGTTTTTCTTCTCAAATAGCAGTGGTCAAAGTCACAGGAAAATGGTTTGTATCTTTAAACAACAAAAGGAAGCTGAGTCTTAGACAGCAATTTCAGTAGCCCAGAAGTCAAACCCCATTCGTTAATAACTTTGCGTCTTTTCCAAAAACTCCGTCAGCAACTGAAACATTATAAACTCATCAAAAGCTTCAAACAAAAATCCCAATAAATCAAAACTCGATTTGAGACCTTGCTAAAACACGGGAAAAAACATACACGATGAAACCGGAAAAGCCCATCAAGTTCCAATTTTTAAGCTTCAGAGTAAGCTCCAATTCTATCTGCAAACCCAAACCCAACCCAGTTAGATTCAGCTAAAAATTTAAAACAAAAACCGAAAAAAAAGGAGCGAAAGAAGTCCGAAAACCAATAAAACAACGCACGAAGCACAATAAAAAGGCCGACTTTATGGAATCACGGACCTGGAGGAAAGTGTTGGAGAGGGCGACGAGGAAGGTGGCGGCGGCCCAGAGGAAGGCGCCGAGAGCTATGACGTGGGTCCGGTTGTAGCGGACGGCCATGTACGTGGCGAGGGGGTAGCAAGCGGCCTGGACGATGGATCGGAGGAGGGTGAGGGAGCCCAGCCCCGTCGGGGTGGCATGAAGCGCCGCCCCCACCTCCTTGTAGACCGCCGGTAGGAGCGCCTCGTCGGCCCTCTCCATGATTCCGGCGAGGTTCACCAGCACCAGCGTCCGCCGCTCCTCCCCCATCCCCACTCTCTTCTCCTCCTCGACCTCCCTTCGAATCGATCTAGAGAGAGAAGGTAATGGAGACCAAGAGGAGGCTTGACTTCGGGCTTGAGATGCGGACGGTGGGAACAAAAGAAAAAAAAAAAAAAAAAACCTGCGTGGCTGGAGACCACCTCCATTTTGACCATCACGAGGACCATAACTTTTTTCCAAAGGTTTGGGAATTGGATAGGTGGGCCGATCTGGCCGTTCTGCATGACCATGCGTCGGTTTTGTCGGTACTATTTTTTATAAATTGGATATATTATTCAATGCATGCATTGATGCATCGATAGGAATCAAAGAATTAAAATACTCAAAAATTGAGTTATAAAATCCCATAACATAATCTTAGCATGGTTGACCATATAAGCTACCATTCAATCTACAGTAATGTTTACTTCTATCGTCTCAAATGAAATTAAGGTGCATATAATTCCCCAAAAACAGTGCACAAAAAGATGAGATTTAAGATGCACTTAAGATATTAAAAAGCCATCAGATAACTGTCAAGAAATTTTCCTCTAAACAAATGTGAGATGTTCTCAATATCTTTATAGTATAAGTTAATTTCGTTGATACAGCATGCAATTCAACCATCGGAATGATAGCGTCAATGGCTCTCAACTCTTGCTGCTATAGGAGCCCTATTGGCACTTCTAATAACAAAATCCACTTTACCAAAGCACCATTTTTTTGGTATACCACTATTAAAATTGATCTTAAGGAAGTAAGTGGATGATGGTTCCTAAGAAAGAACTATCACCCTTGGAACCGTAAAATTTGCAGGAGAAGAGTCACAAGGTAATTATCAAAGATCCCTTTAAACAGATTGCTTGTATAAACTTCCGAACATATGTAGACACTCTATAATAAATCACTCTGGTACTCTCATATAGGTTTTGGAAGATATGGTCATTTTGGATTAGTCAAATATGATAAGAAATGTAACACGTTAGCTATTTGTTCATTGGCTAATTATTTCCAATAGATAAACCGTTTGAGAAGCCATTAAAAATATATAAAAAGACAAACCGTTCGAGAAGCTTTCCAAATGGTGAAATTTTCTTCACCATTCTTGCATCATCATTGAAAGTGCTTGCCGAGCTATTCTTCAAATTATTCAAAGCACGAATATGTGATGGCAAGCTACTACCTTGGTCAAGGTTATCAAACACTTGCTGTAGGAGTTTGTTGATGTACGGTGGATGCATGTCCATGAAGAAGCAAATGTTTGTGCTAATAGTATTGCCATATTGGAATCCATGATGTAATTAGAGATTAACTAGCTTTTTTTTTTTTTTTGGTAGAATTCTAGCTTTTGATATAACCAACTCTTATAGAGCATTATGATTAGGTGGTTTGTAACTTTGACCCTTTATCCAAAAACAAAGAAAACCGTACAACATATCTTCTGTTTTAAATTCTCTGATATAATTTAGGCAAGATAAGGTTGGGACTAATAGAATTACCATTAAAGCATCTCTTATTGGCAACAGTCCAATCTTGAAAGGAATTTAGAAAAGAGAATCTCAATATGATTAACCAAATTCAAATTAAGGAATAGTAAGATTACTTTTCTTCCATTCAAATCAACCAAATTCCAACTTCACACACAAAAAGTCAAGAGCTTATGCAGTCTGCCATTCTTTTCTTAAAATCCACATTAATGCACAACCATCTTGCAACAAGATTTTCATAAAAATGGCTTGACATTGTCATACAGCACTATCACTAACTACAACCATCAATTCCCATGCTCTTTAAGCGATTTGATGATGTGGTCAAGAATAAAGTTTTTCAAAAATGAGAAACAGAAGTTTGCACATAGAACCTGGAATTACAAAACTTGTCAGTTACATTTGCAATCCTGTTACAATTAAGTTGATTTTTTTCTTTCCATTTGTTTTTATAATTACAATACACACTTTCTTTAAAAGCAACTTAAAAATAATTCGAAACAATCAAAAAGCAATTAAATCTTCCAGCTGCCTGTTGTCTACCAGTTGAAAATGGCAACCTCCCACAGGAACTAACCCCAAGTCCAAGATACCATGCAGCATCTGAAGCAGTCATCAGACTCAGAGTAACCAAAGTAGTTGCTCAAGAAAACAGTCTTGTGTATAAGATTGATCAATAGAGAAATTACCATCCAACGTAAACTATTTGATTTGTATACTAGTCCCCTCAGACAAAAAGTTGAATTCCCGGCCGACTTCAAACACTATTTATGTCCATCATCTTGTGGTCGATAAGAACATGAACTGAAATGACTAATGAACTTCCTCCAAAAACTGACTCCCACATAACATCTGGCCTCCAAAGCAGACAACAGATTCAGAAATAAACTGCATGGGAAACAGAAAGTTTTCAGTAATTCATATGCTAATCCCTTTCATTTGATACTTTCACTTGGCAAGAAAGCAGTGTCCTCTCATCATTGTCATCAGTCTCAAAGTCTTCATCTCCATAAGCCAAATCAATCACGCATCTTTCACTTTCATTCAACTGCAATTCAGAATGTTGGCTTCCAGAGTCACGTTCCACTTCACAAGAATTCTCCAACTCTATCTGCTGCAATTCTGATGTTATCAAGGAATCCATCCTTGCCCTTTCCCTGTCTCTTGGATAGGTGCAGTACAGGAAGGAGTAGATAAAGCAACAGAGTGACATTGGAATTGCGATTGCGGTGTAGAGTGCTTTGGCAAGGGAGGCAGCATTCTCTCTATCTGTCTCAACAGTGGTATTCCCACTTGCTTCATAAGAAATTGGTTTGTACCCGTAAAGACGCTCTGCTAAAATGCCAACAAGAGGAGGAGCAAATGATGATAGTACAGACTCGAAGGATTTATCCAAAGCATAGATGCTTGTTCTTGATTTCTCTGGGACAATCTCCGCAAATATAGGACTGTGTGCACCATAGAGAAATAAATTAACAAAATGAATAGAAGGTGCCATAGCATGGTAAAAGAGTTTATTTTGAAAGAGAATGCTTCAAAGGGGTCCTTTTGCTGAAAAGGACCTTGAAATCTTATAGTTTTATGATTGAGTTTATTTTTGAAAGAGAATGCCTCACAAGTTGACTGCATCCTTTTGCTGAAAATAGCATGGAACAAAAGAATTATTTGTTAAAAAAGCAAATCACTGATTATGGTTCGATGTCAAGATTACACGTATATGCATGAAGAGCCATACAAGGGTGCCATTCCTATTTATTATCAGTGGTCCCATGGCTTTAGCCATTAACTAAAGTTGATGGCAGCATCAAATGAGATTAGCCTTTTTAATTAGCTCATTGTTACCATGTTCTTGGTACAATTCTGTCATAATCTTACTAATTCTGCTAGGAATATGGAAAGTCTTGGTAGAACAGAATAACGATATCTTACTTGTTTGTGGCCGGAGCATTCCAAGATATGCTAAATCCCATGATGAACAAGACAATGCCGTGCACAAGTCCTGTCGAGGGGTCATCAGCTAAGACCAACATCAATAGAGCTGCAAGAGGAATGGCAGAGCCAGAGCTTATTTGGGACATAACTATTCTTCCAGAATTTGGGAAACGCTTAGCTAAAACATCGCCCATTTTTCCTCCAAATAGTCCTCCTAGAGAACATGCAACCACGAAAATGCCCATGAGGAATCCAGTTACCCCGTGCGAGAATCCAATGAGCTCCAGCCACATGGGTCCAAAGGAAAGAGCAGACCATGGAAATGAACCACTTATCCCCTGTGCCACAATAATCTGAAATGATGGAATCTTCATAACAGCTTTGGCTTCACTAGCAAGGTCCTTGGCTTCGGTCCAAACAGACTTGCGTGAAATGGCTTTGTTACCTGAACTATCATCACGAAAATGAGGATCCACTGCAAAGAGTCGGACCAGGATTCCTACAATGATGCTTATTATGCCAACCAGATGGAAAGCAATTCTCCAACCCGCAATTCCCATAAACGAAGTTGATGCCAGTAATAGTGAGAAGAAGCCACCAATGATGGAACCAACATTACCAGTCAGTTGTAGCCATCCAAAAGCCGAACCACGTGTGCTGTCATCAGTGGAGTCAGCTATAAGGGACAGGATAGCCGGGGTCACTAGGGATAGCCCAATCCCATTCAAGGCTCTTGAGATTGCTACCTACGTAACAATGATAGTATGAAATATGTGTAAATTATATCAGATTATTTGCATATCAATTTTTTTTTGTCTTTTTTTTTGGTTCATTCTGCTTTCAAGAAGCATTTAAAACATTAGATTGCTTCATAAATGGAGCCAATGAAGGATTTAACCAACAAGAAAGCAACAAAAGAAAGTAGATATATCAAAGATTTCTAGGGTAAACCAGAGAAACTAGACTTTAGATTATACAGACGTTCCCGTAGCATTGAAGACTCGAGGAGTCACAAAAATTAAACTCCCAATATCTGGGACAAGGCTTGATGGTTATTGATATGGTTACCACAATTGGAAAGCTAACAAGTTATTAATCACCTAGCAGATGGGGAAATTAGTTTGGCAAGTAGTGCCAGAAGGTGCAGCAGGAAAGGCCTTATTTGATCATTGATGGCACAATTAATACCAATTATTTGAAGTAAAACAGAAATCTCAAAACCAAATCAATTATGTTTCAAAACACGCCAAGAAACCGTTAGTCATGCTCTTCTAAACAACGGTTGATCCAAACACTATTTTCATAAATGGCAATAGATCAATTCATAAGTTAAGGGTTCTGTCTATAGCAACAAAACAGAAGCCGAGTCTTACGAATTAATACGAGCACTCCACCAACCAAAACCCACCCAGATGTCAATTCGGATCCTTGCAAGCTCTCGATCAGCTACTGAAACATAAAAATCCCAATAAAAGTTTCACACCAAAAAACCCTAATCGATTCCACAGAATATCCCGAACAGTTAAAACTTAAACCCATCAAAACAGCACCCAAGCATCACAAATATTAACAATTAACCTAATAAACCAAACTAAGATTCACTCTTTCCCGCTAAAAATCAAAAATCAACAAAACCCGCATCCCACCCGCCTAGATTCAAACCAAATCCAGCAAAAGGGAAAGCAAAAAGCAGAAAAGATCGCAGCTTTGTGGGGTTCCAGACCTGGAGGAAGGTGCCGGAGAGGGCGACGAGGAAAGTGGCGGCGGCCCAGAGGAAGGCGCCGAGAGCTATGACGTGGGTCCGGTTGCAGCGGACGGCCATGTAGGTGGCGAGGGGGTAGCAAGCAGCCTGGACGATGGATCGGAGTAGGGTGAGGGAGCCCAGCCCCGTCGGGGTGGCGTGCAAAGCCGCACCCACCTCCTTGTAGACCGCCGGAAGGAGCGCCTCGTCGGCCCTCTCCATGATTCCGGCGAGGTTCACCAGCACCAGCGTCCGCCGCTCCTCCCCAGGTCGACCCCATCCGCTTCCCCCCCTTCCTTCCCCTCCCTCGATCGGTCCAAATAGAAACAAAGCAAAGAGAGCACCGGGAGTCGTTGAGCCGTGACACGGGATCCGGTATCGGCGAAGCGGATGCGTCCCTATTTTGGAGGAATATTCCTGCGACTAAAGAGACTTGTGGGGTTCGAAAACTGGGACCTAGAAAACGACCTAATAGTTGTGAGGTTAGTAAAGGGGAAAGGATGGTGGGGCCGGTCACTGGGCTGTGTTGATTGGCTAAGAGTCGTGGGTCAGAACCGGAGTTGAGGAACTTGGTAATGCATAAAAGTCGGAGGGACAGAGGAGATGGGATAAGGTGGACGGTGTTCTTAATTGCCGCCGAGCGTGTAATTAAGAAGAAGGCATTGGCCAGCAGCCTAACACTCCCATCCCCATCCCGCCCAATGGCAATGCTGAAATAGTTCCTCAATATGGAGCAAACCACCTCCTCGGCTAATTCCATGTACATGGCACATAGGCCCACATATTTTGCAACGTTGGATTGGCTCTCTAACGGTGAAGAAACACATGGTTAGAGCCCTCTTCACCTAATCAACATACCAAACATAGTGGATCATATTCCCTTATTATTATTTAAATTTATTAACCTTACATAAGTAGGCCAACTAGAGAGTTCTTGTATAAGTATTCTAGTGCGTAATCGAAATAGAACTAAATACAATTCAACATGAATCTCATGCTTCCATTGTCCAAATCATGATATTAGACTAAAAATCAAAATATAATTATAAATTTAATCAAATTCAATTACAACTACATCCATGATTAGTGTTAAATAGATGGAGACTAAAATGTTCCATAATATGCATGTTACATAGACTATAGGGTAAGTCCACTCCGATATTATTATTGAAAAAAATAGTTAAAAGATATTATTTAAAATTTTTGATCTTATATAAATATCAAAATCTATATGATACATAAGTAATGTAGGATTAAATATATGTCTACACGGTGCTCATGTCGTATGATTTGGACAACTTTGCAATGAAAAATCTGGTCTATATACGATACCACCAGACGCGCCCCTGCCTCCCTCGCAGTCAAAACTCTCCTCTCCAATGAGATCAGACGAGCCAGAAGCCTTCTTTCCTTCAACTAATTCAAGCGATTCAGTCAGTAGGAAAGTCATCTCACTGAATATTGGATTATATACAACCCCGTTGATATTACAACCAATCCATCGAGAGTCTTCTATATATTTACATTTACAGTTTCTATTTCTTTCCGAACAAACAAGAAAAGAAAAGGTAGAAATGAGCTTCCTAAAGTTAGAGTGAGGAAAGGATCTTAGCCATCGGTGACCGGCTCAATGAGCCACCTTTTTCTCGATCAACTAGCTCACTTTCAGAAGGAAAGCTACTATATTATACAATACAATACAATATCTGTAAAAGTAAAGAAAAATTACCTTGAAGGGGGAGTAGCATTAATATAAAAGAAAAAAGGTAGTCTCCCAAGCAACTAGGAAATAGAAAATCCAGGATAAATAATTCCTTTATCTACGGGAAGAGCGAAACCATTCCTGATCATCCCAACGGCACGCCCTGCCCATGACCCTTTCTAAGGATCACGGTTCCCATGGCCCAGTGTACCATATATATATATATATATATATAGACAAATTTAACCCATAGGAATCCTTATTCTGTAAAAGGTCTAAGACATAGCAACGAGATCTTGGAAAATGAATCCTTATTTAGTATATGTATGCTTTAATTACGAAGGTTTATGTTTGGGTTAGGTCAGATTGCGGCCATCTGAACACAAATCAAATCCAAATTTTAGTCAAGTCGAAATTTTCAAATCAGACACCGCCCAAGCCATTCCTAAACCTGCTTAAGCTCGACCCAATTTTTGGTTGGGCTCAGGTTAACTTGCCCAATTTTGCATCCATACCCGAACCACTTGCTCGTTTTGCTTTTGAATTCCAATCCCCACCGCTATCTCTCTCTCTCTCTCTTAATTTATTTTCCCTCTCTCCCCTGGGTTCTCAATTTTCCGCCTAGATCCAGGAAAAACTTCAGCTAAAACCCTAACTGTACCTAATTAATTTGAAAAATTAGGATGAAGCACAACATGCTAAGGCGGATAACCACGTAACCAATGCCACCTACTAATGGAAATTCTTCAACTCATGGGCTTCATTGCATTGCTCAACTAATGTTCAAGATGAATAAATTAGGATTAGTAATTTTACGTAAACGTGCGTGAAATTTTTCTATCGATAGCGCATGATAAAGAGAAACTAGACGAGTATGTAGTCGGTGCAGTCGACAACCTAAGCTATGATTCGATCAGGTAGTACCAAAATCAAATGAAATGTGCCCATCTTAGCCGACAAGCCAATGCTATAATGTTCTTCAAATTGGAGGTACACCAGCAGAAATAATCATGAGAAGAGGCAAAGAAAAGTCCTTATTAGGAAAGAACGAGCATCAACTTGGTCTAAATTTTCCCCGCAAGGAGGCCGTTTTCTTGCGCATGAAATCGTGAATCCAATTTAACTATACGCTGGTTGAGTTGTGCGAGGGGAAGACTAACGGGCCGGGCCGGGTAGGAATGACCTGGGCTCCCCACCAGCTGAAACCAGTTCCTATGATTTTTTTTTTTTTTTAATCTCATGTTTTCTATACTACTAGGTGCAAGAGGAGGGAGAAAGAAAGATGTTTAAAAACTTCACATAAACCAAAAATTTTAGAAAAATAATATTTTTGAATTTCTAAGGACTTGTTTGGATGTTCGTACAGGATTAGGCTGAATTATCCTATGAAAATAGGGCTTCTTGGCTTATCTTTCTTGTATTTTTTAAGAACCTATCCAAACCTAGCCCAGATTCTAACCTTTAGGCTTTAGGATGGAAAGAAAAATCCATGCAGGCTTTTATTTTCTTCTTACAAGATTTGGGCTGGATGATATTAGTTGATATAGGGCCATACTTAAATGGATAACCCATTCTACGAATCTTACAAAATATTTAGTATAATCTTATAGAAATATTCAAACATGATTTAAATATAGAAAATTTATAAAAAGAGATTAAAACTCATGAATAAATACCCATATTAGCAGCATATCTTCTTGTAGTTTAAATTTTTAGGTTTTATTTTTGCATATATGCCTCGTTAGTTTTTCAACGATAGTTTTCTAAAAAGGAAAAAAAAAATCAAGATATATTCTTAAAATCCCCTCTATTTGCCCATTTGCCACTAGGTTAACATCATCAAAAGTTAGTCATTTAAAATCAAAAGATTTAAATGCCCGTGATCCATGATGAAAAAGTTAAGTACTGAAGATTTTACTCAAAGTCAAATTGCAACTTTAGAAATTTTAAGTTAATTAAAGCCTAATTGAGCTAACGTCAACCAATGTATGGTGATGGCAAGAATACATGAACAAATAAGAAGCGTGTGGAAAGGTATATCTGAAAATAATGCTTTTCCAAGGATAACCATACAGAAATTAAATACTTACAAGGATATGGATGCAAAAAAAAACATTTTATCAAACCTCTCCGATAACCAAAATGGTGCAAATAGCTCATAATTTGCAGATCCATATTTGTAATGGGGTAACCGTTTAGCTACCTAAGTATGCAAAACTACAAAAAAATTCTAAAAGAAAAAAAAGAAAAAAGAAAAAAAAAATGGAGGATCACCAAGTAGCTCCATTTGTTATCATAGTGAATATTGTTCTTCTTAAGGGGCTATTTAGATGTTGGAAAATCTGATCAATTCAATAAGATTTTTTCATGCAAGGCCTCTTTTATGAAAACATAGAGAGGCTCTTTGGAATCAATTATCCCCCAAAGAGTAAGGATTAACTGTATTACCTGCATATAATTGAGCCAAGAAGAATGCATGAGCTCGACCATACTCTAGCGGAGCACAATTATAATTAAAGTGAGCTTAAGCTCAATTCTATTTGTTATAATTATCATGCATGCTTTTCTCAACTTTCAATTTCTTCTTTCTTTTATTCTATTTGTTATATCAAGTTTACATTATTCAATCTTTTTTAAGAAAAATGATACTAACATAGATCATTGAGTTATACATAATTGTCGAGCAATCCAGTTCTAACCATGGCTTGTCCAACCTAAGAAATGAAGCTTATCCCTCAATATGCTACGGATGGAACTCGCATCCCTATTCAACACATTCTAATAGTTATCTCGAGATCTCATTCAATCTAGTTTACAAAATTTACGTATGCTAAGCAAACTAAACTTGTATAATTCCAAAATCGAAGACATATTTGGATTTAACAAATCTATTGAATCCATAGTTGATGTTCGAACATATGTTTATCCTTCAACAAACCAGTATGAAAAACTTTAAGCGACCAACAAGAACACCTAATTTCGTACTTTGATCGAAAAAGGTTTAACAATTCATTGATTCTTCAAGCATGTGAAAGATAATCATAAAGGTAATATTATAAAGAAGTCTATGAAGGTTGCCGGTCAACTTGCAGTCTACTAATAAGAAACTTTGGGCAACATTAGTAACAAAATTAGGATATAAGGAGAAGGTGCAAGAATTATCCAATGAATTAATGAACACCAACAAGAACAATGCACAGAAAGGGGAAGAGAAACCAAAAGGCCGAATCATTGTTTTGGAATTATCAGTAACTGATGATTTGGCTCCTCATCACTCTTGCCAATGGCTGATTAAGCCACTAATTCGGACCCATTTGCTTTTCCAAAGAAAGACCAGAGCCAACAATTCTAACCCTGTATGGATTTGCTATACAATGCAAATCATTTTGATTGTTCTTTAGGACCTGTTAATTATCATTAGCATACTGATTAAACAATTAGTATTAATACTTAATGAGGCTTAGCTTATAAGTAGGACTCTTATTTAATGGGTTCTCTTTTTTTTAAAAAAAATAATATATTTTCCTAACTGTTACAGTATTATAATAGCACCATTATGGTTTTGACGGATCTACTCTTCATAATAATTTAAAATAGATAAAAAAATTAGCACCATGTGCAACGTAAAAGCTATATGCTAGTATGGAACTAATTTCAGTTCCAACCTTCTTAGAAAAACTTGATATTTATTAAAAAATATGCGAGTAACTTGTTGACCGCCGTCCCTCGTTGCCATCTCCCACACCATAGAGTTTTTCTTTTTTATTTTATATTTACTTTTGCTAGTTCACGCTGTTCCGTAACTTTTTTCATCTTAAATTTTCTAATTGATACGTAACTATATGAGTTTCAGATTCGGACCGATAGATGGAATATTCAGATTCAGATCTAATCTTAATTATCGATATCGGATCCAGATCCGAATATTCGATAGATATGATCTTGAAGTATCATATCCGGATCCTAATAGATTCCAGATATTCGTATCCGATTCCAAAATCTGAAACTGAGAAGGAGACCGAGAGAAAGAAAGGAAGATGAGGGAGGGGTCCGATCGCTCGCTGGTGGCCAGCGAGTGAGATTGAGAGAGACGAAGGAGATCTAGCCCCAGTGAAGGACATCGAGAGAGAGAGGGAGAGACCGAGAGAGAGAGAGAGGGAGATTGAGAGATAGAAAGGGAGGCGACGGGCGGAGCCATGGAGGGGTGTCGAGGGAGCCGCAGAGGGGGCCGTGGCCGCACGAGGGAGCCACCGGGGGGCGTGGCTGCGCGGGGGTGCTGGAAAAGCTGCGGGGGTGCCGGGGGAGCCACTGGAGGGCGCGGCCGCGTGGGGGTGCTGGGAGAGCCGCGGGGTGGCGAAGCGGTGTGATGCATCGCGGGGATGCCGAGAGAGCTGCAGGGAGCCATCGACGAGCGAGATCGAGAGAGGAAGAGAGTCTGGCTGCCAGTGAGGGAGATCAAGAGAGGAACAGACTGAGAGAGGAAGAGAGGGAGACTGAGAGAGAGAGGGGGTTGGTTGCTCATCCTCGCCAGCGAGTGAGATCGAGAGATGAAGAGAGAGAGAGAGAGGGAGGAGGTCCGACGAGAGATTGAGGGAGCGAGGGGTCCGACGAGAATGAAAGACCGAAAGAGATCTTAGAAAAAAACCTTTTTTTTAATTATTTTTAATATATATATATTATTTTATTATTTGGATCTTGGATCTATCGGATCTGGATATTAAATATTCAGATCCTATCCATTTATGTTATAATTTATCGGATCCGGATTCGAATCTAGATAAATGGGTCTGATGCTAATAGCAGATCTAAATCCATCGAATAAATACCTACGAGCTTCGGATCTGGATCTGACCCATTGATAGCTCTAGTTTTGATAAAGATAAAAGCAGAAGCATGTATGCTTACAAAATCTTGTCTCAACTAGTTGTGTGGCATAATTTTGAGGACCAGAGATTAAGTACCTAAACCAACTCTGTAATTTACAAAAATTGACCAAAACTCATTAATTTAGATATTTTATTGCATTTATGTATTTATAACTTTTACATATTTTAAAATTTATACTATAAAGTACAAACTTAAATAAATTATTTAAAATATTTCTCTAAATGTGCTATAATAACTTTTCTTTTTTCTCTAATTTATAATATATATATATATATATATATATATTATTTTTTAGATATTATATAAATATTATTATATCGGCTTATAACTTATTCGAGTTATCGATCGACTTAAATCAGCCAAAAATTGGATGAGTTAAGTTTTCAAATTTTAATATGTTGATATGATAATAATATATAATAATTTTTAAAAAAATATCATATGTCTTCGACAATCTAACATTATAAAAGAGATGTGTAGCCCTATTTTTTTTTTTATTATTAGTTTTATCGAAAAGCAGGGGGCTGCCCTATTTCAGATAACTCTTGATCTGTCTTAAGGAAATAACTATGATATCATTATGAATGGACACTTGACTTATATGTTTATTTAGTCCTTCAAATTTTATATTCAGTTCATGATAAAGAGAATCTTGTTGAATATAAAATTAAAAGTTATAAAAGAAATTATGTATATGTTGAAATAGAATTATGCAAATGATTTCTAAAAATTGAATGGATACTATGAAAGAAATTGCATAAAATTGAAAGCTATGAAAGAAATCAAATATAATTTTTAAAAATTATATAAATGGTTGCCATACACAATAAATATTGAATAGATGCTAAGAAATTGGATATCCTGCTAAGAGAAATGACAACCAATTAAATTAATTATTAATAATTATTAGTTTCTTTAAATAAAATGATGCTTAGCGATCTGTTGTTAGATCAACAATTATTTGCAGAAAGTAGATTAATTTAGACTATGAGTGATTTTTAATATCTCTCCTTCAAATATCTAAAACGCGTGAAGGCCAGTTTTTACTCAAGTAATGATCTGCAGGATTATTAGGAAAATACCACAAGGATGTCCATAATAAAGCTGTTCATTTAGATGCCACATCAGATAGGAATGATGCGGGCGACTAGGTTGGTGCAAGATAGTTTTTTTATTTTTTGTTAAAAAATAACTCTTTTAATTACATTAAGCCATCCATGCTGTCGAAATCAAAGTCCACGGGCCCAGGTGCCCACGTAAGAGGGACAAGCCTAGCAGGCCACGTCAGATGAGGGTGTTGGAGTTCTGATGACAAAGCGTACGGAGGGCACAGGAGGGTGCACCACCCACGACCGTCTGATGTTGACCCGCCCGTCGCAATCGGGATCACGGAAACCCATTGCAACCACCTCCTCATGAATACGTGTCGCAGCTTTCGGCCGCAATTCTCGGCCCCCCGGGCCCACTCGAATAAGGTGACCACTACTGGGCCCCATCCGGCACCCGTGTGGACCCCAGCGTCAGCGTGACGCACTGCTGAAGTGAGTCGACGAGATGGACCTGCAGAGATCAGACAGCCCATATTCGTCCATCCGGTAGGCCCTTCTTTATTTTTGTTCCGGTCTTGGACGGGCCTTGGATGGTCCCAGTTGGCAGTCTAGGCTTGGGTTGGGTTGGGTGTGACTCGAAAGTCCAACTCAAGTGATGCCCAAATTGAACAAAGTTGGTGCCTTCAGTATTTATCAGACCACTAAATGCACCCTAATTATTTTGTTATTCCTTTTCCTGGTGGATAAGACATTGATTGCACCATTCTTTCACCCAAAACAAAACCTTAAAAAAAAAAAAAGGAAAAGGGACAGCTCTTTGTTAGTTTGATAAAATCTCAAGATCAAAAGATCTCATCCAAGAAATGAAGCCATTATGATCAGGTTTTGCACTAAAATCGATGGTCAGCCTTAACCAACATATGCATGAAATATTTCGAAAATTTGAAGATCCCATGAATTGTGGACCCTCAGCTGTTGCATTATCGGAGTTGTTATAAGCAGCAAACCTTCCATGCACCATAACCTCCTGTTTTTATTGGGTGCCACACAGAATCTTATCCTTTTCTAAGGAATATTCTAGATTGTCAAATTCTCTACAACCTGACCTCATGAAAACTCCCAATATTTTTTTTGTGATGCACATGATGTATAGGAGCCATTATTTAGGGTTAGCTGATGTTGTTAGATTATAAGGTGTCATTAGGACTATTTAAAACTTCTAATACTACTATTAAAGTCATAAAAATTGTATGTCGAGAAGGCGATTAACTAGTTGATTAGTAGGGATGGAAACATGTCAGACTAGATCAGATTTTGGCTTAAACAGATCAGGCCTGTATTGTAAAATACTAGCCCAAGCCTGACCTGTTAGATTGGTTCAGATTTAAAATGAGACTTGACCTGATCTGTTTTACGAAATAAAAAAGCTTGGCCTAACCTAAAAATCTATTTAAAAATTATAAATATTAAAACTTTTAAATAGATCAATAAGTTTAGGCCTTCAAGATCTCAGCATAGGTCCAAAAGTGTATCAAACATAACACAGTCTACTTTTATACAGGCTGGCTTGTAGATTTTCAAGTCGGACTTTAAAATTTTAGGCCTGATCTATTTATTTAAATAGAATTTTTTAAAAATTTATGTCCGACTTATTTAGATAAATAGATCAGATCAGATCAAACCGATAGTAGGCTAGACTGCAGATTCCTGATAGGCCTGGCTATTTCCATCCCTACTGATTAGCTAGAAAAATTTAACAAAAGGTGACGAAATCATTGGGCTAGGAAACACAAGTTTAATTGGAGTGGACATCTGACTCTATTTAGAATTTTGCAGGGAATGGACATGGGTCATGCCGCAAACATCGAAAACAAATTAGACCAGATTGTCTTATATGCCATTTTGTTGGTTTGCCTTAAAAGTATCTTGAAGCAAAAGTAATAAGCTCATTTTTATTGAATCAAAAAATAGGTTTTATTGCTAGCAGAAAAACTTAAGAAGATAGGTTGAATTTTGATCGATCGGAGTCTAACCTAAATCCAGTCAGATCTCCGAACGCTCGATCAGTATGCATCTATGAGCATGCACTTTTTTAGACATGCCGACTGAAAAAAGACGTGGGCATGCGCCTAAAAAAAATAGATGGAAAGAAATTTAGAAAAAAATTGAATCTTAAAAAAACTTAAAAAATAAATAAAAAAAATCTAAACCTGAAAAAAAAATTAAAAAAAAATCAAAAAAATGTAAAAAAATCAAAAAAAATAAGAAAGAAGGCACGAAGGTGCCTTCTTTCTTTTTTTAATTAATTAAAAAAAAAGCATCTTCTTTTGAAAGGAGGTGCCGTTTTTCTTAAAGAAAGATGACTTGCCTCTTTTTTTTTTCTTTCAAAGTTTGTTTTGAATTTTTTTAATTTTTTGGGCTTAATAAAATTTAAATTTTTTTTTTCATCCCTTCAGTTTTTTCTTTTTTTTTTAGCATGGAAGGCATTTTTAGGGTGCATAAAGGCACCTTCCAGGCTAAAAAAATAATAAAATATTAAAAAATTAATAATAAAATAATAATAATTTTTTTTTTAAATTTTTTTTAGATTCAGATTTTTTTTTGAATTTTTTTTTCAGTTTTTTTATATTCAAATTTTTTTCTGATTTTTTTCATTATTTTTTGAGGTACGCACCCGTATTTTTTTCAATCGATGTATTTTTTTAGGTGTGCATTCGAAGATGTACGCTGATCGAACGATCGAAGATCTGACTGAATCTAGGTTGGACTTCGATCGATCGAAGTCCAATTTACTTCAAACTTGAGAGCTTACCTCAACTCAATTATAAAATTTAGTCTTATATAGATCTATCAGCCTTAAAATGAACTAAGAAGTGCTAAAAGCTAACAAGCAAGTTGAACTAAATGGCTAAAATGCTGCT
Organism: Cocos nucifera; assembly: GCA_006176705.1. Taxonomy (NCBI): domain Eukaryota; kingdom Viridiplantae; phylum Streptophyta; class Magnoliopsida; order Arecales; family Arecaceae; genus Cocos; species Cocos nucifera. The sequence goes on from QRFJ01004482.1 coordinate 37,592, forward strand.
TTTGGTGTTTAGGCTCAAGCATTTCTTAAAAAAAGAAGTTTTAATTGCTTGATCACAAAAAAGACTTGCTGCTAATGTCATAATCATAAGATGTTTTAAGTTTGAGAATGTTTTTTTTTTTTTTGGTAACAAATAGGAGAGAGGAGGGGCTTCCAACGTAGCTACCCTTTGGACATGACCATAAGAGCCCCTCCCTATTGGTTAATATTTGATTTAGAGCTTGTTGCCCAGCCCACCCTCCACTGCTAATGGTGAATACATCACACCAGCACCATCAAGGTGCTAGAGGTCATTCTGCTTGAGTTTGAGAATGTTTTAGAGCCAACTCTTAATGTAATTCTTAGCCTTGTTTTCCATTGAAGAATACATCTTCAACCTTATCGTATAGATGATTTTAGGGTTCTAAAAATCTTGAAATTGCATATTGAATATAAATATGTAACAGCATGTGCTTGTTTTTTCTCTTTTTTATGCAAGAATGCACGTCAATATTTTGATATCTTCTTTTCTTTTTTTTTAAAACAGATCAAAGTACTTACACCACACGAGTACGAGTATGAATACAATCAATAAGATCAAAAAATAGAATATCTCAGGAGGCGGGGGAGGAATAAAGCAGCAGCAACATCTGAAGAATGCTCAACTATATATTTTGATATCTTTCAAGCTTATTTCCCGAACCGGACCCGTCAAATGAGATCCATCCACCAGTGATTTTTGGAGAGAATTTTTGTGGTGTGGTGATCCACCAACTCTCATCTCATCTTCTGAGCCCCATCTTACATATCCATCATCAGGAAATATCATGCCTTTTGGAAAGGCAAGAAGGCCACATGACGGAGGCATAATATAATGTATGGGCTGCATGGTTGGTTGATGGACGAATGGTCCCCAAGCTGAGCCCCGACTAGCCTTTCCCCAATATGATAACATGGTATTTGTGGGAGATGGGAGATGGGAGATGGGAGGTGGGAGGTGGGGCTTGGGAACAGCCATCATGAGATGAGACAGGGAGGACCCTTAGCCTTAGGTATAGCAGTTTGGTCCAAGTCCTGTGGGGAAGGTGTATCGAAGAAGACCTGATGATTATTCTTAACGATTAACAATAGTCAAGTTATGCTCATATTATCATAGAAAGATAGATTAATTTGTGATTTTACCTTTTGTTCCAATACAGATATGCTTTGATGGATATATTAAAGGTTCAACCCAAAAGAAGGAGCCCACTACTTATCCAAAATACCATTCAACATTGAGACCATGAATAGGATTCAAATTTCATGATTTAATCTTTTCTATATATCTTCTTAACATTTTTGTTTCTAGCTAGTGGTTTTCTCCTAAAAGTCTCGTTCTTGATATTTCATATCTTTTATACCGAAAAAATTACGATGATTAATGATATTGGAATCAAAGACTTCCAAAGGCAGCATAACTTTTTGGACCATACATCTGTGTGGCGTAAGGTCACCAACACATTCCAAGTTTGACCAGTCCCAAAATGATAAAACTTTTAATCAAAATTGAGGAATGTTGTCAGTTTTTGGTCAAAATTTTTTTGTCAAAGTCAAGCTCAACGTGTCTTCTTTTGCGGGCTAAAATGGAGTGGAGGAAAAAAAAAAAAGTTGCATTCTAGCTAGATTTTTTGGAGCTTAGCACAAAAGCTAGATGCTAACTTAGATCGGTTAATTAATCAGGGTTTGGCATGGACCCTATCAATCCATAAAATTATAAAGTGACATAATTATGATTTGACCCATAAGCAAGTGAGGTTAACAAATGTTAGTTAGCACGATGAAGGCCCTTGCTTGCCCCATCAAGTCTTTGATGGAATGGTTTCGCAAAGTTAACCAAACAATAGAAGAAATTCCAGTTGAGAAAAAATATGATGGATTGTTAACATAATGTCCGAACCATTTTTCTCTAATATCTTTTGCTTTTTTCTCTTAATAGTTAATTATATGATTCTTTTAATCATCCAAATCATGCTTTCAATTAGTCCGTCGTCTATTGAGCTATCACCACTATTCTCAAGGCCTAGAGTTAGGCCTTAGATGTTCCTACGGGCTATTGTAACACTTCATAATTGGGGTCCCAATAGTAACACGGATCTACTAATTTATTTTGGACAGGCCAGGACAAATTAGTAGCTCTGCCGTCTGGATCAAGAAGTACAACCTTAAAGGATATTAATTTTTAAAGAATGAAATGAATATTAAGATTAAAATATTGTGCAAATAGGATGAGCAGGAAATGATTGTTATATTGGTAAGGCCCTTCCAATTTTATCTTAGGAAAAAAAAGCTCATTCTAATAGGATGATAGCTAAATTGGACGGTCTCCAATTGCAACTAATATATTTGGGCAATTAAGATGTCCCTGCAGAGTTCTATTAATTTTGGCCTAAGTTTTCTTTTGAGGAGTTAGACCACCTCCAAGGATCATTACTTACATGCCATTTATGTACATAGTTTATATGCAAAGCATGGTGGGCCACCTGCAATGGTTACGATAATAGTATTTTAAATTAAGATCTTCGTATGAAAGTCTTTTGATATGATAAAATAATAATTAAAATTTCAAATAGATCATAGACGCTAAACGGAGGCCTCATCAACATTTGATGATCAATCGTCCGATATGATATCATTCAACTCTAATTCTTTTAATAATCCTCAGAGATTGCAGCTTAAAACAAACTATACAAGCATGATATCTGGAAATCCTACAACTATGCTTTTCTTCCATCATTAGAAGAATAGCATGAAGTTGAAATGGTGAAGGAATTGATGAACATCAATTATGATCTATAACTTCTTCTCACTACGATTGCCGGATTAAAAGAGCTTTGCATGAAAGAGTATTACAATCGATCCAAACATGATGCCAAACTTTTTATGCAGCCTCAGTATCATAGAATTTAGGAGCTTGGCATAAGAAACACATGATAGCTTAAAATTATAGTAGTGGGAGACATGTGGGATAGAATAAAATCACATTGGACCACACAAAATCCATCATGATCTGTGAAGATTGCATATGTTCTTTTCAACTTCATTTCTCGTGCATGAATTTAGTGCCTGCATGCTTTTGCCATTTTGTAACACATTTATTCTCTGAGTGGTAAGTTATGACATCTCTTGGTATCCTTGCTTGGCACATGCAATGCATGAAAGGTATTAATTAGAAGTTTTTACTTATTCTTCTAATTAAGATGGAATATAAAGTCCATATTTTTTTCTATTGGAAAGCCAATTTTAACTAGCACTCTTTTTTTTTGTTTTATCCTAGAAACAAGTATCAAACTAAGGTAGGTGCAATTGGCGAAGTTGCGATGAGCTGTGCAGAAGCATGGACCTAACGAGAGCCGAACATTGCTTGCAAGCATCTATATGCTGGCCATATCAATAAATTGCCACTAGAATATAGATAGAGGATACTGAAAGACTAAGCCATCATGTCATATATGACCCCATTTTACCATTATTTTCATTAATAGAATTTAATAAACTTTTAGCATATATAAAAAAAAAAATTGCAATATCATTACTCTCTTATTTTAAGATATTATATTCCATTATAGACCTTCTCTGTGTCATTATGACATAGAAATAAAATAACTGGCTTTATTTTTAGATGTTTTTATAATGTAATACTAGCCCACGTTACTTTAAATCTTTTAATCGAACGTCATTGTTGCAGATAATATTAGGATTGATAAACTTTTCAGGTGCAAGATTTTCAAATTTTTTTTTTATAGCTATTCTAGATGGTTTACATCACATCTAGCAATATAGATTTTTCTTGTGCAACTTTAATTATTGAACATAATAATGGGCGTATTTTTCCCGTCCACACTATACATGCATGCATGCATGACTTTGTGTTGGATGCGTGCACAAACACTAGCATAAACTATTATATATTCACAATATTTATAAGTGAATTAATCATATTAATTCCCAAGTTATATCATATTAATGCGTTGTTTTGAGAGCAACAAGGGAATTAGGCTTACCAAATATTAGTGAACGATGCCATAGCGTGCACCAGCGCTGGATGCACCAATGAGGTTTATCTTCATAATATCGTACCACCTACGTGCCATGTCGTCTGCGCTCATAATCCCAGTAATAATGCACTAGCATACAATGTTAGTATTTGCTTAGGACCCAAATTTGGACTCAAATTCTTACTTAGCTCAAACTTGGTAGGTACGAAATGAAAATGTTAACATATCAGATCCGAACTTGATTCATTGCTAGTGTCGGTCTGGTGAAATCTCACCTAACAAGATCTAGGCGTAGACTAGGTTTGGTTTTCGAATCCATAGGTTTTGGATCGTTTAGACACGAACCTCCTGTGGCTCCATGTACAAGTTGTGAGAGCCCCTTGGACTCTATCCAACCATATAGCACCCAAACTTGTAAGCTTATGTATTAGGGCATGACTAGTTGTCATCATCCTCCTCTTCTTGAGAGGCAATGTTTACGGCCTCTCTGCATCTTGTATTGCTCGTGGTGTGCAAAGGTATGCAAACGAGCAAATGTGAAAGGTATGTTAATCCGGGGAGAATGAAGCCATCGTTCCATGACCGAGGTTCTAGGTGCGGTCATAAATTTGGCCAACAATTTATGTCTCCATTTGCTTAAAAAGTGAATAGCTTTCTCAAGAAAGGATTTGTAATTTGATAAAAATCTAGAAAAATCATCAGATGTTCCTATAAGTTAGGATAATTATAACATAAAATAACATTAACAAAAATAAAGAATGTAATGTCCAAAAATAATTTTATATATTTATTCACATAAAGAAGGTAAAAGTGATGACAATAGCAAGCACAACCCGTCAATCATGGTATAGAGATTAACTAATTGGTAATTCATCAAGGTGTTTTCTAAGCAGCCACGAGCAATTCATGAATAACTCGTAAGGTTTGTTAATAAATCGTGAGCAATTTGACTAGTCTTCAGAAAAAAAAAAAGATTTAAAAATAATTAAAAATTCAGGGATTATTATTAATCTGGTTATGAATTTGATTTTTGAGAAGCTTTTCCAAGTGTTTTTGCCACGAGTCCCAAGCTTCCAAGATCATTTATCGAAAAGGAAAGCAAATGATATAAGAATGAAGGTTGCCAAATTGACCTATTGGTCACGAGCCTTCCCACGTATGGGGAACATGCATGAACTTAGGATGGGTGGTTTGCCAAAATGTTGTCACCTAACCATGAACCTTCTTCTGTGCAGGAAAATCAGGGCAAGCATTAGTCCCACACGCACGGCAGCCAAGAGTTTAAACCTCTCAAATCAAAAGTTTTTGTCTCCAGTCTTGGTCACGCCGGTATAGCTTCGATGAAGAGCAATACTAACATAAATCGGAAGATTACTCAAAAAAGTCACCCCGATGCCTTGCACCAATCACTTGCTTCATTCTAGACCACACTCGTAATGCCAAACATTTTTTTTCTTTGATGAATTGTCCATTTGCTAATTTTAGTACCTGTCGGGGAGTTGGTAGCATGTTAGATAATTGAAGCTAAGACTTTTAACCCATAAGATCTAATAAGAGAAATTATTAGTTGGACCAGATACACTATGGACTACTAATGAAATCATATTGAGAAGAATATGTTGATTTTTGATTGGACTAATCTATGGTGGATCCGATCCAACTAATAATTTCTTGTACGAGAGTCGCCGCACGCACCAAGTGAGCCATGGAGGCCAAAAGAAAAACTAACGTTGGGTGGACCATTTCGCCTTGGAAAGTTTGGAGAGCATGACCTTGCCACAAGAGCACAAAAAGCTTGTCAATGTCTAGTCTTAAACAAGCACCAATCTTTCCTTGTTCAGCTCCCTTTGTTCAACCAAGGAATGGACCGTATTAGTTAATTTGATCATCCATTGCTCTTAATATTTATTAGGTCTGACGGGTGTCTCAACTGTGAAGGTGCTGTCGAATATTATTAACATTGAAGATGTACTTTTGGGCCAACTTAGAATATGTTTTTTTGTGATATTGAATCCAATTCATCAAGGGGTACTTTCCTCGCAGCACATAATGATTAGTGGGGCATTTTGATGTTGCACCAACCATCTAATTCTGAACTGATCAAAAATTTTCTAACCTTCCGGTTTGTCATATTTCAAACATCAATAAAAAAATGCTTAGGCTCTTTTCACATAATTCCAACCCAACAAGATGATTTTTCTTGTTTTAGTTGCATCAATTCCATATTGTTTGGGATTTTCTAAGGGCATGCAATGAGCAAAGAATATCTCCTTGATTGGGAAACAGTAATTTTCTAAGTATGTTATATATATATATATATATATATATATATATATATTTCCTTCTTAAAACTGATGATATCTTCGTAAAGAGAAGGTAGCCCACTTCATTTCAATACATTATATATGTACAATCGTCTTGATATTTTTTGTTTCCACTTGTTCTGGCAATGGATTTAAACTGTGAGGTTAATGCAATATTGAAACTGTTGCAATCCGATTGTAATAGCTGCATGGTGATTAATATAGAGAGAAAGGAATAAGTGGATTTTTTTTTGACAAATTTGGTGCTGCTGAGGATATAATCAGGGATGTTTAGTGGTATTGGAAAATATGCAATAGTTTGGCTGTTTTAAAATCTTCTTTGCAATTATGTTATGTAAAGAGATTTATTATGTATACCGTAACTATTTAATGTACTCATTTCATTTGCTCCTGAAATGAACTCAAAAAGGTAACGAGGAGGAGGCAACAAATGCCACCAAGTCCTGCATTGTGATGCAGATGAGCTGAGCTTATTATTATTATCTTTTAAGGTTACACAAGCTTGGCTCAGCATATAACAAAGTTGCTGGGGCTCTGCTCGAGCTCAAGCCAAGCTTAACAATAGATGTTCAAGCTATACAAGATTTGAGCTGAGCTTGCAACAGAGTTGCAGGCTTTTTCTTGCTTTTACAAACTAACATTTCAAAAATGTTGAACACCTTTCCTTGCCCAGCAAATCATAATCTAGCTTTAACGACCCAATTGTCGGTTCAGGTCGGGTTATTTGCTACCTTGCTAGCTAGTTGTTAGCTATGTTATAAAAATTGAATTTGGGGTTGTTCCTTTCACACAAAAAAGAATTAATCGTGTCCTTCGCTTGAATCCTCCATTAGATCAAGCATTGCTCACTTTGAGATATGTGCATGCTGATGAATGATCGAGTTGAAGGACTTTGATATCTATATAGTGGGTAATCCTATACTGGATTCATGTGAAGAAAGGTGAATCGTTCTTTAGAATGGAAACAACCTGTTTCATAAAGATAAATATCTAAAATGTGACCAAGTTATAAAAAGTTTCTTAGACTTTGGACCCTCTAAAATAAGTTCAGATCCGCTGCCAACACTGATTGTGAGAAATTCCTATCATCAAATACACCACACAATTTTATTTTCTTGTACCATGGAATTTATCCATTTAATTGAGTTCTTGGCCTATTCCTTCGAGTTGGATGATACAAGCTAATCCAGTGCCACTTATTGGAGATAAACCTCACTTCCATCCGAAGTCCAGCTTGATGCTTAGTCTAATACAATTGGTAATCATAGAAGAACTTTGATCGAAAATTCTCCTCCAGCGGTCGAATCTCAGCCGAATCCTTCCAGCAATCAAACATTAGCCAAACTCCTTCAGCCGGCCGAACTCTTCTAGCGGTCAAACCTTAGCTGAACTCCTTCAGTCGGCCGAACTCCTCAACGATCGAGCTCCAACCGAATTCCTTCCGGATCTCTCTTTCAGTCGGATGCCTCTAGGAGGCGAACTCCTTCCAGATCTCTCCTACAGTCGGATTTCTATAGGAGCAGGACTCCTTCCGAATTTTTTCTTCAGACAAGTTTCTTCAGAAGCCGAACTCCTCCCAGACTTCTTCTTTAGTCGGACTCCTCCAGGAGCCGAACTTCTTCTAGATCTCTCCTTCAGTCGGACTCCTACAGGAGCCAAATTTATTTCAAATCTCTCCTTCAGATGGATGTCTATAGGAGCCGAACTCCTTTTGGATTTCTCCTTCAGTCGGATGCCTATAGGAGCCGAACTTCTTACAAACTTTTTCTTCAGTCGAACTCCTTCAGTAGCCAAACTTCTTCCGAACTTCTCCTTCAGCTAGCATCCCTTTCGATTGATCTCCTCTAGCCGTATCCCCCTTAGGAGTCCGAGCTTCTTTGAAATTGATGTATGTCAAAGCTCTTCATCGACCAACGTCTGCTTTCTTCGAACTTCGATTATTGAATCTCAACGAACGATCACTATCAATCTGACAACACCTCTTCCTCTCCGTACTAAACTTCACGTGGCCCCGAGCGGCTCAGTACTGGACAGCTATGGCTATCGCCATCAGTCTGCTATAGATGGCACTATAGGCGGTGCCTCCCTTTATGACAGACTCCATCAGACCTCGAGCGGCCCGCTATCAGACGGCTGCAGTTGTCACTATCAATCCACTACAAGCTCCATCTATAAAAAAAAATCCTTCAGATATGTTTTCTCTAAGCTCTCTTCTCTTTCTCAAAATTCTATGGAAACTCTTTTCCAAGCACTCTATTTTTATTGATCAGAAGAGCTGACTTGATCATTGGAGGATCCTGCCGGAGCCACCACCATCGACTCCGAACGAAACTTTATTTTATAGGTTATCGGTAGCGACCTCGTCTTCCTCGGCTCCAGCTTGATCCGACGTTAACCAAATTCTACACCAATAGAATTGACGCTAGAGGAAGGACTCTCTATTCCTAAGATATCTTTATTCTTAAAGGAGTGTCAGTCGATCCTACCGACCTTCTTCTTCAAGGTTCATCTCCATCCTCTTCCTCAATCTCAAGAAATGCCTCCAAAGAAGATGACTATCCGAAGATCTACTACTTCTACTGTCAGATCTGAGTCAAATCCATCTATTCTTGCTCCATCGCTGGTGCTTCAAACACCACCTCCATGGATGACCATGGTAGATCTGGAGCAGTTTAACCTACTGATATAGCGAATTTAGGACTTCACCGAAATGGTGCAGGCCATGCGGCAGCCTTCGGTGATGATACCGTTAGAAAATCCACCATCAAGATGTCAGAAATCGATCCTAAGGAAGAACATTTGGCCTAGCATACCCGTCGCCCTTGGAAAGAAGAAATAGAGAGCAGAGGATCCGTGTTCGAATCATGATTCTCCTCTGAAAGAGATCTTCTCCATCTACAGTCGGAAGCCATCCAAGATTTGTGATCGAGATGACGTCCTCGATCACAAACTACGGGAGATGGACTGATGGATTGAAGAACTCTATCATGTCACTCCGACTCTCCATGATGATGTCTGCACTGATCTCCCTTTCTCTTTCTGAATTATATAAGAGTCCATTCCATCGAACTTCAAGCTTCCCCAACTTGAAAGCTATGATGGAACCTTTGATCTGATCGATCATTTGGAAGCCTTCCGAACCATGATGCTGCTCCATGGTGCACCAGACGCCATATTATGCCGAGCTTTCTCAACTATCTTAAAGAGAGCAGCAAGAAATTGGTACTTGATGTTGGAGCTGGGTACGATCTTCTTTTTTGATCATATGAGTCATCAGTTTGTGCTTCACTTCATCAGCAGTCGATGTCTACACCGAGGTTTGGATTTCTTGATGAATGTTAAGTAGAAGAAGGAAAAATCTATTCGGACTTATGTCACACAGTTTAATGCTGCTGCATTGGAAGTTCGAAACCTGGACTAGTCTCTTGCAATAGCCTCACTTAAGGGCGGCCTTCAGAAGAATGATTTTCTATTCTTTCTGAAGAAGAAGTACCCCAGAGATTTTGTCGATCTGCTAACCTAGGCTCAGGGATATGCCCGTACGGAAAAAGCCTTCAAGTTGAAGGATGAAGAAGCCATAGGAGAGCGATAGACGGACGAGTCTAGTAAACCCATGACGGATGGAGGACCGAATGAAGTTCGACCGCGCTCACGGACTTCTCTCAAGCGCAAGCGAGCCCGAACTTCTTCTCGAGCTCGTCATCAAAGAAGTCTCGATAGAAGGGTGCGAAGAAGTCCTCCTCCCATAAGGTTCCACAACTATACCTCCCTCAATGCTTCTAAAACTCAAGTTTTGATGGAAATTAAGAATCAGCTACCAAGACCAGAAGAATTACGATCTCTCCCAAACAAGCATGATTGAAGCAAGTTCTGCCTCTACCATCGTGACCACAACCACGATACTGAAGAATGTATTCAGCTCCAAGACAAAATCGAGAAGCTCATTAGGAAAGATCGACTGGATCGATGCTTTAGACGTTGATCTAAAGTAAGAAAAGATCGGCCAAGGAAGCTGCCGTAGCCAGAACCACCAATAAGAGAGGAACAATAAGGAGATCGACCGTCTCTCGACATCATCAATCCTATCTCTGGGGGACTTAGTGCTTCAGCGAGCTGTCATCTCTCAACCTCAAAGCCAAGAGAAGCTTGCCCCAGATCGAAAAGGCTGGTATGAAATAGAGGAGATCGTCTGGGATGAAATTTATCATCTGAAGGAGCTCGGAGGAACAATGCTCCCATAATTTTTGAATTCAGAAAATCTGAGGATGTACTGATAAGTGGTAAAAATATACTAATAAAAGTATTAAATTATAAAATAAATTAATTTATTTAATTAAAAATTATTATTTTTATTAATCTTATGTAAGAAAGAAGGCCACCAATTGAAGATCTTATTTTTCTGATTCAGATGAAAAAAATTTCAAGCAAAACGGACTTCAAACGAGCCCAGAATTGAATTTCAAAAAAAAAAAAACCAAATTGGTTCAGAAAACCGATGCTCGGTTCAACACAATAGCTGACGTCAGGATGATGTCAGCATTTTTTGCGGTGCACGGTGGATCCAATCTGAAGGGTATTTCAGAAATTTCATAGCAAGAGGTGCGCTCTGATTGGTTGAAGAACGCAGCGGTCTACGCAACACCGGGCTCGCGCACGGTCCATGGAGGGCAATTTAGGAATTTTGGCTGATCCAACTAGTGGTTTTCACTGAAGCTTGATCGGACGGCCAAAAAGAAGGCGCTGATGGACGGCATCCGCAGCTCCCAGTCGAGATCCAACGGCTGAGATTCATCCCGATGTTAAACTAAAGATTAAAAGGCTTCTTTGGCGATTAATGGCCCAGATTCCCAACGATCCAATTGATATGAAATTCTTGATCTGGATTATTTTAAGGAGTTTTTAGTGATTTTTGGACCATTTGATCACCATCCAACGGTTAGAATTATTCAGATCTTAATTTGAGTTGTTTTAGGAGTCTTAAACCTAGTTTTTGATTGATTTTGGAAGAAAATCAAATTCTTTATCTATAAAAACCTATGGTTGTCGTGAGAAAAAGAAGAAATCAGAGAGAGATGGAAAGAGAGAAATAGAGAGAGAAAAAGAGAGAGAGAGAAGAAAAAAGAGAGAGAGAAAGAGAGAGGAGGGATAAAAAAAAGTGATTTGTGAGAAAATCAAAAAAAAATTTTGATTTTTTTTCGACGATCAAGACATCGATCAAGGAGCCTCTTCTTCTTCGCCAAGTTCTCCACATCAAGAGTAGCAGACAATCAATTTCAGCAATCAAACAATCTAATTTCTTCTATGCTTTTTATTTTATTTGCTGTTTTTAAATTTGTTATTATGAACTAAATTTTTTTTACTAAGGCTAAGGTGTAGCTACTCTTTTGATGCAATATTCAGTATGATTTATTTTTAAAATTTTATTCATGAGGAGTATATAAATCTGATCTTAATGCTTTTAGATTACTGGCCATCTTCTAATTGATCTGATGAACATAGATGTTACGGACCAAGTACATCTATGTTAATTGCTTCTTGATTATATACCTTGTATTATGAATCAAATTAGAATTCATATGCATGTGAAATTTATATGCATGCGAGAATTTTAGTGCGCTTTGGATGCAGCGTATTTTAATTAGAGGGTTTCACAAAACTTAATGCATTAATATTTATTTAAATTACACCTAGACCAAAGGATAATTAATAAATATTAATAGTTTTGCTATGCCTGGACCAAAGGATAGTGAATAAATTAGGAGACTCCACCGTTATATGAAATAAAATTAATCTAAAAATCTGAATATTGTATTGACTGAGATTGGCGAACCAATTGCCTTAGTAATCCATTGCTCCTGAATTTAAAATCCTAATAATTTACACTCTTTCTATTTTTTTAAAAACTTTTAATTATTTTTTTTATTTTCTTTAATTTTTTATTCTCATAAATCGATCTTCTAAATAAAGCATAGGAAAGAGCTTTTCAGTACTTATTTTCCAATCCTCTAGGGACGATACTCTACTCATTCACTTTATTACTTGATCGACTGGTGTACTTTATTACTTGCCAAGTACTACCAATAATTTTTCTTCAATAAAACTCTTCTATTTCAATATTATTGTTTCTTGATGCAAAAACTACGCGATGATAGAAAAGAAGCAATCAATAGTCGGTTCTATTAGGAATAGGAGGAGAACCTCATCCTAACATGAGCAAGTCGAAGGCCTTCAATCTCTAGACGAGATGAGAAGAAGAAATAAGATCTCCTCCGAGCTTCAACATCTACGTCAATAGAAGAAGATAAGATATAAAAAAAAAAAAAAAAAAAAAAAAAAAAAAAAAAAAAAAAAAAAAAAAAAAAAAAAAAAAAAAAAAAAAAAAAAAAAAAAAAAATAAAATAATCTTCAACCTTGGCTAGAGATAAGATCTCTCCCGAGCTTAAAGTCTATGTCAATAGGAGATAAGATCTCTTTCAACCTCGATTGGAGATAAGATCTCTCTCAAACTTCAAAGTCTACGTCAACAGGAGATAAGATCTTCTTCAATCTCGACTGAGATAAGATCTTTCGAGCTTCAACGTCTACATCAACAGGAGATAAGATCTCCTTCAACCTCGGTTGGAGATAAGATCTCCTCCGAGCTTCAACTCACATCAATAGGGAGATAAGATCTCCTTCAACCTCGATTGGAGATAAGATCTCCTTCGAGCTTCAACGTCTACGTCAACAGGAGATAAGATCTTCTTCAACCTCGAGGAGATAAGATCTCCTCGAGCTTCAACATCTACATCAATAGGAGATAAGATCTCCTTCAACTCGATTGGAGATAAGATCTCTCCCGAGCTTCTAACGTCAATAGGAGATAAGATCTTCTTCAACCTCGACTTGGAGATAAGATCTCCTCCGAGCTTCAAAGTCTACGTCAATAGGAGATAAGATCTCCTTCAACCTCGGCTAGAGATAAGATCTCCTCCGAGTTTCAATCTACATCAATAGGAGATAAGATCTCTTTCAACCTCGACTGAAGATAAGATCTCCTCCGAGCTCAACTATGGATAAGATCTTCAAGCTCAGCTTCAAAGAGAAAGATCTCCTTCAACTAGAGATAAGATTCTCTCTGTCAACGTCAACAGAAGATAAGATCTCCTTCAACCTCGATTGGAGATAAGATCTCTCCAAGCTTCAAACATCTATGTCAATAGAGATAAGATCTTCTTCAATCCTTGGTTGGAAGATAAGATCTTTTCTGAGCTTCAACGTCAATAGGAGATAAGATCTCCTTCAACCTCGTTTGAAGATAAAATCTCCTTTAACCTCGTTTGGAGATAAGATCTCCTTCGAGCTTCAAAGTTTACGTCAATAGGGGATAATCTCCTTCAACCTCGGCTGGAGATAAGATCTCCCCGAGCTTCAACATTTACGTCAATAGAAGATAAGATCTCCTTCAACCTCGAGAAGATGAAGATCTTCCCGAGCTTCTACATCAACAGGAGATAAGATCTTCTTCAACCTTGGTTGGAGATAAGATCTCTTCGAACTTCAACTTACATCAAAGGAGATAAGATCTCCTTTAACCTTGGCTGAAGATAAGATCTCCTTCAAGCTTTCAACGTCAACAGGAGATAAGATCTCCTTCAACCTCGTCTGAAGATAAGATCTTCTCTGAGCTTCAAAGTCTACATCAATAGGAGATAAGATCTTCTTCAACCTCGGCTGGAGATAAGATCTCCCCTGAGCTTCAACTTCAACGTTAATCTTGGTTGGAGACAAGATCTCCTCCGAGCTTCAACTTCAACATCAACCTCGATTGGAGATAAGATCTTCTCCGAGCTTCAACTTCAACGTCAATCTTAGCTGAAGATAAGATCTCTTTCGAGCTTCAATCTCAACTGGTTTAGAGCCCTGAGGAGGACTTCGATAGTCGCCTTTTTTATACTTCCTTCCTTCGAATTTCGAACTCAAGACTGAGGGAGGACTATTATTGGGGATAAACCCTACTCCCATCAAAGTTCAGTTTGATGCTTAGCCTAATGCAACTGATAATCACAAAAGAACTTTGATAAAAAATTCTTCTCTAGCGGTCGAACCCTAGTTGAACTCCCTTAGTGGCAAACATTAGCCAAACTCCTTCAGCTGGCCGAACTCTTCCAGCGGCTAAATCTTAGTCGAACTCCTTCAGCCAGTCGAACTCCTCAGTGGCTGAGCCCTAGTTGAACCCCTTCCGAATCTCTCCTTCAGTCGGATGTCTCTAGGAGTCAAACTTCTTTCGGATCTCTCCTACAGTCGGATTTCTAGGAGCAGGACTCCTTCCGAATTTCTCCTTTAGATAAGTTTCTTCAGGAGTCGAACTTCTTTCGAACTTCTCTTTCAGTCAGACTCTTCTAGAAGCCGAACTTCTTTCAGATCTATCTTTCAATCGAACTCCTTAGGAGCCCAACTCCTTCCAGATCTCTCCTTCAGATGGATGGCTACAGGAGCCGAACTCCTTCTAAATTTTTTCTTCAGTCGGATGCCTATAGGAGCTGAACTCTTTTCGAACTTTTTTTCAGTCAGACTCTTCTAGGAGCCGAACTCCTCTTTTAGCTAGCATCCCTCTCGATTGATCTTCTCTAGCCGTATCTTCCTTAGGAGTCCGAGCTCCTCTGAAATTGATGTATGTCGAAGCTCTTCACCGACCAATGCCTGCTTCATTCAAACATTGATTATTGAATCTCAATGAATGATCACTATCAGTCTGACAACACCTTTTCTTCTCCATACCTCCCAATAGCCCCAAGCGCTTAGTATCGGATAGCTAGACTATCTCCATATTGCCAGTGGTACTATAGGTGATGCCCTCCTCCATGATAGACTCCATCAGATCTCGAGCGGTCCGCTACCAGACGGCTGCAGCTATCACTATCAATCTACTACAAGCTTCATCCATAAAAAATGGACCCTCCAGATATATTTTCTCTAAGCTCTCTTTTTCTTTCCAAAACTCTGCGAAACTCTTTTTCGAGCACTCCATTTCTATTGACCAAAAGAGCTGACTTGATCGTCAGAGGATCCTACCGGAGCCACCACCACCAACTCCGAATGGAATTTTATTTTGTAGATCATCGACGGCGACCTCGTCTTCCTCGGCTCCAACTCGATTCAACGTTAACCAGATTCTGCACCAATACCTCTCAAAGCCGAGAATACATCTAGTGACCATCATTTTTCTCCCTATCAATTATAAATTTCCATAACTTTTAGAGCACATCGACAGAGCCCCTGCTTCTTATTTGATGTGGTCATCCCTATAACATGTTCATTACAAATGCTAACATCCATCTTGATTCCATTCCTTCTTTAATAGATTCTATTATGTAACAATCTAAATCATGTAAGATTATAGAACCTCTTCTCTACATGAATTATATATCCTGTCTCCAAAATCGATGAGATAAAATAATGAAGCTAGGAGGATGGTAGTGAAGGAAAAAATCTTATTTTCTAGATCAGATTTGTTCAGATCTGATTGGATCAAGAAAGATATTTCAAAAAATTTTTCTCTAAGATTCTAATCAGATCTAAGACTCCTCAGATCTGATCTTATTGATCTAAAAAATAAAATAAAATAAAATCTAATTTAATCATATCTTTATTTT